>PITA01002056.1:42970-172864 GCA_004023965.1 Spilogale gracilis
AAAAAAGAATCCTGTGGGGGTGCCTGGGTGGCTCAGTTGGTTAAGTGTTTGCTTTCCACTAGGTCATGATCCTGGAGTCCTGGGATTAAACGCTGCATCTGGCTCCCTGCTCTGCGGGAAGCCTGCTTCTCCCTCTCTCACTCCCCTTGCTTGTGTTCCCTCTCTGGCTGTGTTTTTCTCTGTCAAATAAATGAATACAGTTTTTTTATTAAAATAAATACAATCTTTAAAAAAAATCCTGTGATTTAAGGGGAAACACAGAGTGGGTGATTTTTTTCACAAGGGGGAACACAGAGAAGGTGGAAAGGTACATGTTCACCTTAATTTTCAGCAGGCCTGAATACTAATGATCTGTTTTTTTTGGTGTGTGTGATTTTAATTATGTATTGTCAAAAAGTTTTGCTTTGACTTGGTTTTGAATTTTTTTCCACCTGAAAATAGGATTATGTTTATAATAAGTTGTTAAATGTCTCCTTAGCTGAGTAGCTTACAACCAAGTAATTTTCCTTTAATGGAGGTATGAGTATTTATAACTAGTCTTGTTTTATATTCTCTGGAGTCATGTCGTGTGTGGTCAGCATGGCTGTCTTTAGTTGGTCGCAGGTATTAGGGCAACTAGTCAGGGACCTCCCAGTTCTGCGGAGAGTGTGCCTTGTTTCTCTAGAGCTACATATTCTGGGCCTTCCCACCTCAGTTTCTAAAGGATGGAAAACTCCCTTGTGCAGCCTTTCGCAGGTGTTCTGTGATTATTCGTTTTTCTAGATTTAACTCATTTTTGCTTTTGACTGAAATGTCTGTATTGGGAGAGTAACAGACAGTGCAATATAAATGATAATAGCAGCCCCGGTGCGGGGCTTTTTGAGGTGTGTTTCCTTCTTTCTTTTTTGCCACAGCCCTGTAATAGAGGTTACCTCATTTTACAGAAGATGAAGCTTAAGGGAGATTAAGTCCTTGTGCCTGTGAGCAAACTTCCCGGGGTGGGGGTGTGGTGGGGAATTACCCTTGACCGGTAAGGGCAAGGAAACAAATCCTAAATATCAGAGGGAATGGTGAGTCTGAGAACAAACAGGTTTTCAGGCCTTTTATAAGGCTGTCAGTATAGGTGTTTAGTCCTTGAAAGGGATGGAGAGATTTGAGTGGTTCCATTCCTGCAAATCATGCCAGCAGGTGTCTAGCAAAGCCTTGCATCCAGGCAGGCCTGTACCTGGACAGGTGTTACTTACCTTAAGATCTACACAAGAGTCTCTGGTTTTTTTAGTCATCAGTCCAGTGTTTTACAATTCTTAAATTGCAGGATTCTTGTCTTTTAATTTTCAAAAAATAAGGACTGTAATAAATGAACTAAAAATAGGTAACAGTTATTGTTTACTAACAACCTGGTGCAGGGTTCAGGCGCCCTTACTGTATACTCCGTGTGTTTCTCCATGTAACACAGTGAGGTGGGTGCTTGCTTATTTATTTATTTATTTATTTATTTACTTGACAGAGAAAGAGACAGCGAGAGCAGGAACACAAGCAGGGGGAGTGGGAGAGGGAGAAGCAGGCTTCCCGCCGAGTGTGATGTGGGGCTCAATCCCAGGACCCTGGGATCATGACCTGACCCGAAGGCAGACGCTTAATGACTGAGCCACCCAGGTGCCCCAAGGTGGGTGCTCTTATTAGCATGCCTATTACATAGTTCAATAAGTGGAGGCATAGAACTGTCACGTAGCTTGCCAAGGGTCACACAGCCAGACTACTGGAGAAGAATTTGAACCCAAGCAAACACTGTGCCTTAGCTCTGTCCCCTTACTCTGTGTTCTGTTAGCTGGTGGGCTACATTTCTTTCAGCATAATGTGGTGTCTTATCAAGTGCTTTGCGAGGTGACACAGATGAGTAATTCTCCCCTAGGAAAGTGGAAGCGGGTAGGAGTATATTTTGAGAAACCCATCCAGGTTGCCTATTTCTCTCAATAAAAAGCTTGGAAAACAAGATTTTTCTTGTTTCTTTCTCCTATTTCTTTCTCCCTCAAGAAAACTCGTTTGTGGGGGCTAGGGAGAGAATAGATTGATAGCACTACAGGGTGGAATAGGTTTAGAAAGGACGAAACACTGATACAGATATTTGGCTTCTTACTTCTTTACAATATATTTAATTCTAGTATGTTTATTATGTTTAACTATTAGGTGGTGATCGTGTGATGCATGTTTTACAGATTCTGTGTTATCTCTAGCGTGGATGACTTGGTGTTGAGATATTGTAGTCTTAAAAGAAGGCTGATAATGTATGCAGTCATCTGACTTGTGCTCTGCTATTTGTGGAATTCTTCTGTCTGCTCAATTGTTTGCGGGGAGTGAGGAGAGCTTTCAGGGAACTATTTCACCTGCGCACATGTGGGGAGCAGCATACGCGGCTTTTAGTGTTCTAGCTCTCGGGGCCTGGAGGCTTGTTGTCATGGGTGAAAATATAATACATGATATTTTCTGTTACTCATTCAGTGTGTCCATGTGAAATGTGAGCCCACATATTGCAAGGCTTAGCTTGGGGAGTGTGAGTGAGTTCTGGAAGTTCCTGTTGTTGCTGACTGACCTCTCTCTGCCCAGTGAAGTAGCCGTCTAAATGATGACTGTCTTTTCTAGCAGAATATTTCTGCTTATAGAATCAGCTTATTAATCAAACATGAAGTGACTTCCCTTGCCTTTGGTGGTACAGTAGCATTTGTAAGAATATTTAATATTAATTTATCTTAAAGTTTCTAATTCTGTTGTTAATATGCTTACTGGTGAAAAGCTTTCAGTTATTGTCAAAATGTAAATTAAAAAATGGAGTTGCATATCTTAGAGGAACTTATGCTGTTACCCGAGTCATTTCTAGAGTCACACTAAAGGGGAAATTTAGATTGCTACATGGATAGCAAACTTATAGGGGCATCTGGCTGGCTCAGTCGGTAGAGCATGTGACTCACTCTTGGGATCATGTGTTCGGGCCCCACGTTGGGCATAGAGATTACTTATGGAGACAGGCAGTAGGGACTCGAGGGTGTTTGAGGGGATTGTGCTGGTCCTGTCCCAGTCACCTTGTGCCTGCAGCCTGTTTTGGGGACCCCACTGGGTGTGCTGTGTACCAAGACTCCACTTCTGTGCGGCCCCGTACTTTGAAGTGAGGATATTCTGGTAGATAATGGCATGGCTTTGGACTGCTTAACTTTGAGTATAAATCCTTGTAGACTTTTCTCCTCTCCCTCCTTTTCTCCTTCCTCCTTGGCTTTCTCTTTTTTTTTTTTTTTTTTCTTTTTTTTTTCCTTAAAGGTGGAAGATGGCTGGTAGTGAAGGGAACACAGTCAAGATTCTGGAGGAAGTCTGTTACTATCATTAAGTAGTTCATGTATGATCATGATCTATGGTTTCCCTCTTTACCAAACAGATTGGCTCTGCTAACAGCACTTAGGGAAGGAGCTAGCGATTTGTTAAGTAAGCCATTAGGTTGAGAACAGATCACTTAACAGGCACAGTGCAGTAATTGGCTGATTTGTTGTTGGATGTTAGTCGGTTGATGGACAACATTGTGGTCCAGCAGACTGGGGGGCTGAGCTTCTGTTGTCTAATAGGATTGAGTATTACATTCCCTAGTTTTTATGTATTTTATTTCTAGGCTGTTTAGGGTTATTGTTACAAACTCTGTAGTGTGAGATGTCTTGAAACTGTTCACTAGATTCAAGTGGTCCAAATGGTGTAAATTGGAAATAGACAATTTAGAGTGATGGAAATTGTAACTGAATTCCTGTCTCTTTGGAGTTTCTGGTAGTGTATTATAATTTCAATTTCTGGAATTCTGTTTTGAGCCTTATGTGTAGTGTTCTTACTGTTGTTTTAAGTAACAACATCTTGATTCTTTAAGACTCTTCTGTAAAAGTGTGATGTAAAAGTATCTATCTCGTTAAAAATGTCATTTTAATGTATTATAGCACCCCTTGAGTCTTTTCTAAATAAACATATGATAAGTATAAATAACGGAACCTAGTGAAGGAGGTGGAAGTCGTGTTAAGCTCTTTGATTTATGCTGTACTACTTTTTATTTTAAGCAGGAGGTGTGTACAATGAAGAATTTAATAAATGAAAGATTTTAAGGAGTTACACAAAAAAATGACATATTCATTGTGAACTGAACATATTGACAGGGACAGCTGATAGTGACAAAAGTCAACAAGATCCCTGGACGTTGAAGGACATTAGAAAACGAAATTGGAGCATTATCCTTCTGTGGTTAAAGGATGCTCACATAACAGCATTCTTGTAATCATTGGTGATCTCATTGTAGTAGCATTTGAGAAAAGGCATTGAGGAGAAAAGAGAGGAGATAAAGGGAACCTCAGATTTTCAACTCAAGGCCAGCAAAGCCTTGGGCAGGAAGGACCTGGGTTAGGATACCTCTGGCCTGGTCTTGTGTGCCTGTGATAAGGCCAGTGAGCTGGGCTTCCTGTGAGGTCGGGACTCTCAGTAGAAGAGCCCCCCTCCCCTTCTCTCTGTCACAGGGAGCAGCTGCTGACCCTGCAGTGGGGAGGGAAGGGACAGCCTGTGGTAGATGGAGCATGGGGTAAGTCCCAGGGGATTGCGGTCCTATATGCTTACCTGCAAAATTGTCGTTTGCATCTGGGTTTCCCACCAGGAGCTGACTGGCTCTGATGTGTAACATCTTATGATCTGCATCTGTAGTTTGGGTGGTACTGATGGTCTGTTCCCTTCTGGTGTGGCTGAGCCCCAAAGCCCTTCTACTGCCATGCTCTGTGAGGTGAGAGCAGGTAAAGACTGGGTAAGGCAAGGGAAGACCTTCAAGGGCTTGTGATTTTCAGAGGCTGAGCACCTTGCCTTTAGCTGGGTTGGCCCTCAGAGGAATGAGGGAAGCCAGCGTCTTCTCACAGGGTTCAAGTTTTTCTGGCTATGGGTGCCCTTTTCCATTCCCTTCTTGAGAAATTTCCTGTTGAGATTCAGGTGCCTACCCCGGGATTCTTGTAGATTTTCTGAACCTGCCTCAGTTGTTTTGAGTTGTTTACAAACTTAGAAAAAGAGATCAAGTGTATATGGGGGGGTGAGGGGGGCAGGGGAAGGAAGGCATTCAGAAAGAAACTGGAGTGGCCTAGGGAGGAGTTGCTGTGTTGGATCTATGCTAAAAAGGTTAGCACCATTCAAATGGAAAATAGCAATGCAATAGAGTAGCCTGACTGAAATTTATAAATTAGTCAAAGTATCTATAGGATAAATCCAGGCTAGCAGGTACATGCCCTTGCAGCGTTAAGGACCTACTACTAGTTTATCAACTTGATCATACTGAGTAGTTAACTTACAGTACTTGTTATTTCAAGTGGAATAGGCCTTTTTTTAAAAAAAGATTTTATTTATTTATTTGACAGAGAGCTCAAGTAAGCAGAGTGGCAGGCAAAGGGAGAGGGAGAAGCAGGCTCTCCCTGCTGAGTTGGGAGTCTGACTCTGGGCTTGATCCCAGGACCCTGGGATCATGACCTGAACCAAAGGCAGACACTTAACTGACTGAGCCACCCAGGCACCCCATCAAATTAGAATTTTTTGTATAAATTCTTTGGAGTTTAATGTCAAAAAGGAAAAACCCAACTAACATGCTTTGAATAATCAAGCATTAAAATTTGTGTGTTGTGTTCAATAAAGATGCTTAAAATGACTATGCATTGGCTTATCTGAATGAAAGGAAATTGTACATGTTTTCTTATTAGTTTGCTAAAAATTGAGTAGTAAGGGTGCACCTGGGTGGCTCAGTTGGTTAAGCATCTGTCTTTGGCTCAAGTTATGATTCCTGGGTTCTGGGATCGAGCCCAGCATCAGGCTCCCCGCTCAGCGGGAAGCCTGCTTCTCCCTCTCCCACTCCCCTTGCCTGTGTTCCCTCTCTTGCTGTCTGTCTCTCTGTCAAATAAATAAAAATCTTTAAAAAAATAAATAATGAAATAAAATGCATTTTAAAAAATAAAAATTGAGTGGTAAGGATGGAGTATATATGTTTATATCTTTTATTTATTCATTATTTATTCATTCATTCTTTGTCCCCTCTTCTAAAATAGTATTACAGAGTATTACAATTACTTAAAGGCTTTCATTTTTAAACTGTATTTGGACAGACTTAACAAATTCCTCTTTGGCACTGTAAGTCATTAATAGACTGATCTTCCCCAAATATCCCTTTTATAATAATACAAGTCCCCACTCATCACAGAATGACATTCCCAAACACTAGATAGGTCTATCACAAATCCATTTTCCCCCCTATTTCTACTCTTTACTCGAGCCTTTATACCCGTTAGTCTGTTCTTCCTGGCTTTGACCATACAAGTTCATGCTCTTTGATTTGCCTTGTGAAAACTAATGAGTTGTTCTAAAATTAAAACTCAGTTTATTGGGAGTTTATATTATTGATCTTAGTTAATAGCAAAGTATCTGATCACAACAATAGAGTATACATAGAGTCCAACAGTATTCAGAGGTTATTAGTAAAGATGCTTATTACACTGGATACAGATTTTACAAAAAAGTACAGAAGCCCATTTACCTTCAAAACAGAAAAAATAAAGACTTAAAATTTGGGCTTTCTTGCTTCCGTAAAACTGAACGTTTTTCACACTGAGATCTTTTCCTCTGCAGAATATTTTGACACTATGGTGAGAAGAGGGATTAATAATCTCAGTTTATAGTGGAAAGAGGAGAAAAAAGGTAAAGAAAACCTTGGGGAAATTCAGTAGTTCTGGACGGTTAATAAAACCAAACCAAACACAAAGAAAAGTTTACCAGGGTTGGCACTTAAAGACTTCCATTGAAGAAGTGATAAAGAAGAGAATGAAAGCATCACTTGAAGGGCTGATGTCTCAATAGATAAATAATGAAATTCTACAACTTTCCAAAGAGCAAAGCCCTCACAGCCCACACATTAATATATACTTGTGACAACACCTATAAAAATATTCTCAACCTTCTTCCCAAATCTCTACTTAAACAATAATTCTCTATTTTGTAGGATCATTTTATTTGCAGAGCAATTCAGAAAGCTATCTATCTGTCTGTCAGCTGTTTACATTCTGTCACCAGCCAGTTATGTATTAAAGTAGTAGAAACAGTACACAGCTCAGGTGGAAAAGCGGGGTGGTGCTTTGGGGTCTGCAGTGTCACATAGATAGATCTCTTTGCCTTAGCTCCTGTGATGCTGTGGTAATGTGGGAGAACAGGGGGGTAAATAAGAACTATTTCAGTCCTGTATATGCTTCTTTCTCCCTCTTCCTCTGTGTGTGTGTGTGTTGGAGGAACTATTTGAAAGTAAGTTACATATGACCCTTTATCCATAAAGCATATTGCCTTAAAATAAAGGCATCATTTTATAGAACTGTATATAATATGAGTATGAATGTTAAACCCAAGAAAACTAATGTCAAATATCAGCTCTCTAATGAGTTTTCCCAGTTGTCCTCAAACTGTTACAGTTTTGGGTTTCAAACCAGGAGCTAATCAAGTTCTTTGCTTTTGGTTCTGTAGTTTCTTTTAATATGAAGCATTTTCTCTAGTTTTTGTTTGTTTGCTTTTTGATTTTTAGACAGTTTTTTTTAATTAAAAAATTTAACTGTGGCAAAATACTTATACAATTTACCATCTTAGTCATTTTTTCAATGCATAGTTTCATAGTGTTAAGTGCATTCACGTTGTTGTGCAGCCAGTCTTTTCAGTGTGAAGATTTCATTTTTTCTAGGGGCGGCTGGCTCAGTCTGAACAGAGCGTGTGACTCTTGATCTCGGAGTTGGGTGTAGAAATCATTTAAATAAGTAAATAATTAATGATAAAAAGACTTCAGTTTCTCCAGAAGTGTTAGGAAAATTAAACTGCTGGGGTGCCTGGCTGGCTCAGTTGGAGCCCGTGACTGACTCCTGATCTCAAGGTTTAAGCTCTAGCTGTAACCACGCTGGGTGTACAGATTACTTAAAAAAATAAAATAAAACAAATTGTTAAATATATTAATTTGATCAGGGCTGAAGAATAGCATAAGCTTTGAGAGCTTTATTGCATTTTCTTGGCATGTCCCCCTGTGGATGTGCCTTATGCCTGGGCCTAGACACGGGTCCTATGAGTGCCTCACACTGAGACCCACGTCCTGGTAGGAGGGATAGGAACAGAGCTAGTGCAGCCTCTGAGGGCCTCTGAGAACCTTTACCATAAGAGAACTCTAGGAGTTGTTTTCCTCCTGGGAAGTAGTAGATTTCTCTTTTAGGCACAGGGTGGGGGTTGAGACATTAATAATATGGCACACTTGGCTAAATAGAGACAAAAATTTGCTGGGATTTTATGGAGTTTGGCAACTTGAGTTTCTTGAATACGTGACTACTCCGTAACTTCGAATTGTTTCTTTTCCTTTTTTTTTTTTTTTTTTTTTTTTTGGTGGAGTGTCTTTATTTGTTCTTCCTTCTAACTTCTGTTGCCCCCATGATTTCCAGCTTTAGTTTCTATTTAACCTCCTATTCTCTTTCCTGCTTCAGAACCTTATTAAGGTATAGTAGAGCCCTCCTGTTTTCCCTTGTGAATTATGGTGAATATCTGGGATTCATTCTCAATTCCTGAAATAAGAGTCTAAAGTAAAAATCATCAACAGGTGTGCAGATTATACCAGTGAGATACCTGGTTAGCCTCACCTACCTTATCCAGGGAAGTAGTAGTTATTCTCAATGTAGATCTGGAAGCCTCAATGGAAAGGTTCTGGGTGGGAAAAACTAGCACTCAAAGAAAACAAGAAAGAACACAAGAATTTAACTCCAGAATAGCTCTCAAACTTGAAACTTTTAGGCTTCAGGGGAGATACCAAAAACCAAGTAAAGTAATACTCTTCTTGGAGGTGGAATATTGTTAGGGTGATGGCCATGAATCTCACACTTGACAGAGCACAAGCAGGGGGAGGGGCAGGCAGAGGGAGAGCTAGAAGTAGACTGCTGTGGAGTAGGGAGCCCGATGTGGGCCTCCATCCCAGGACCCTGGGATCATGACCTGAGCTGAAGGCAGCTGCTTAACCTATTGAGCCACTCAGGTGCCGCACACGGCACTTTTCTTAGAGGTAGCAACACCTGCCTTGTTGGAACAAAAACCAAAACAAAATATGCTGCTCAGGAATAATGAGAATATTGTTGAATTAACATACTGGGAAATCATATACTTAAGAGATACATAAGAGAAGTGAAGGATAGAAAGAAAAGTGGGACTGTGCATAGGCCTTTTTATTTAAGATCTTTTATTTAAGATCTGGGCAGACTGATTTTTACAGAGAAAGTCACCTCACGCAAAAGCAGTGGGAGGTGCAGAGAGGGAGGGAGAGGGAGAAAGAGAATGTCTTAAGCAGACTCTGGTCTGAGCCCAGAGCCCTAAGCCCAGCTTGATCTCACCACCTAAGCTGAAACCAAGAGTCAGAGGCTTAAACAACTGAGCCATCCAGGTGCCCTCTAATCTGGGCAATTTTAAAGTGAGTAGAATTTAAAACAAATGATTCAGGAATCCCATTTTCTGATTTTTTTTTCTTGCAAAAATTTCCTGAAATGTCTTCGAGACATACTAAGTGATAGCCTCTTTGTTCTTGTCATTTTGTATATATTGTGCTGCTTTTAAAAAATGTTGGCCTATTAGAGAGGGCTGGACAAAAATTGTAGTTGCATTTCCGAGGCTCTGTGCTACATTCCAAATGGATAGATAGGGGGTAGCAGCTTGGGTCAGCAGGGAGGGAAATACTTCGTGAAATGTAACTGAAACGGACATTATGGACAGATGGGGGAGGGGCACAAACCTAATAGAAAGTGCTATTATTGTAAAACAGTGGCTGTACAGAACCCTCAGAAAATGAGAGGTTGTGCATCTCCTTTTTCTGATTCTATTTTTTATTCCTTTGAGCACTTCATTTTTTAAGATTTAAGATTAAGAGAATGGTTTTTAAGATTTTTTTTTTTTAAGTAATGTCCACACCTAGTGTGGGACTTGAAACTCAACAACAACCCCGAGATCAGGTCTCCTCCTACTCCACTGACTGAGCCAGCCAGACACCCCAGGAGAAACTACTTTTAAAATGTGAAGTATTTTCCTATTTTCTAAACTGATTTGAAATGTGCCAAAATTCACTCAGGTCCATGTTATCTTCCAAGGCACTGACCTGTTTGTCTCTCCATTATGTAACTGTAAACTATAGATCACATGCAGCAGATTCCTGGATAACTCCTGGACTTGTTCTTTTCTGTCTTTGTTTACTGGCTGTTATTTTTTGTGTGTATATATATGTGTGTGTGTATTACTACTGCTAGTAGTAGTAGTAGTTTAATCACAGTGCCTTTTGTCTTTTCTGGTTTTCTGCATTTTATCTGCTGTGGGTTTAGAAACCAGGTAACCAGATTCATTAATTCAGCAAAAATTTAATGAACACTTCCTATATACTGGACAATGGGATCACTAAAAATTTTAAAAAAGAAATGTCCCCTATCCTTGCAGATCTCACAGGGAAGGAAGGAGTTATATGGGCAAGAAATTACAACATATGCATTAGAATTGGAAATTGTATTAGAGGGCGGGTCAGATATTTTATGGCGGCAAATGGTTCATTTTGTGAGGTGAGGAAAAGACTTTACAACTGCTGGAGTATTTGATTTGAGCCTCAAGGGCTGATTGAGCTTTCATCAGAGAAGAGAAAGGGCATTCTAAAGAGAGACATGTGCATAGAATGAAGATAGAAAATATTATAGTATGTTTCTGTTTTATTTTCTATTTATTTTTAAAGAGTTTATTTACTTATTTGACAGAGCATAAGTTGGGGGAGGGCAGAGGGAGAGGGAGAAGCAGACTCCTCACTTTGGGACTTGATCCCAGGACCCTGATTATGACGAGAGCTGAAGGCAGACATTTAACTGACTGAGCCACCCAGGCGCCCCTCTATTTTATTTTTATTTTCACTTTTAATAAGATTAGCATGAGAATCTGAGAGACTCTTATCTGTAAAACTAGTGATCTTGGGTGCCTGGATGGCTTAGTTGGTTAAAGCCTCCCGCTCTTGGGTTCTGCTTGGGTCATGATCTTGGGATCATGGGATTGAGCCCTTCATCAGACTTTGCACTGAGTGCAGAGTCTTTTGCCCCTCTCCTTCTGCCCCTTCTCCTGCTTGTGCACTCTCTGTCAAATTAAAACAGAACAAAACTAGTGATACCTAGAGCACAAAATTTAGGATGATTTTTTGAATGTTTAGAAAGGAGCCATTTTCCCCCTTGTCTCCTTTTTAATTCTTGTTTGTGTTCTGGATTAGGGAGTTCTGTTTTCTGTTGCTGTACAGTGTACGTTCCCTACTTGGTGGCATTATGCCCACAGATGTTGTGGGCCAGGGTTGGAAAAGCCATGATGGACATAGCTTCTCGGCTCCATGATGTCTGGCATTTGGCTAGAATGAAGTCTCAAAGCCAGGGCTTGGTAGTGGAATCAAATGAAGGTTTGCTCACATACATGTCTGGTGTTTGATGTAGGCTTTTGGCCATGCCCTCAGCTCAGTTACCCTCAAATACCTTTGTATGGCCTCTCTACTTAGCTGCTCAGGCTTCCTCACAGCATGATGACAGGGTGCAAGATGTAATAGTTCGAAGGAAGCTATCACCTTTTAGGACTTAACCTCATAAGTCACATTAAGGTTACCTTAGTCACAAGCCTCTCCAAATCCAGATTGAGAACACGTATTAGGGGAACATAGATCCCAGCTCTCCTTGGGAAGAATGTTAAAAGTTGAATTAGAGGAAGAGTATGTGGGGGCCCTGCGTGGCTTAGTCGTTAAGTGTCTGCCTTCAGCTCAGGTCATGATTCCAGAGTCCCAGGATCAAGGGCTGCATTGGGCTCCCTGCTTGGCAGGAAGCCTGCTTCTCCCTCTCTCACTCCCCCTGCTTGTGTTCCCTCTCTAGCTGTGTTTCTCTCTGTCAAATAAATAAATAAAATCTTAAAAAAGAAGAAGAGGAGGAGGAAGAAGAAGGAAGAAGAAGGAGGAGGAGGAGGAGGAGGAGGAGAATAGTAGTTGTATGTAGGATGGAAGGTTGTGGTCATCTTTGGGAACCATCATTGCCTGTTATCAGACTAAGTTGTGGAAATTTAGAAGTGTTGCTGTCCTTTAAAGGAAGAGAAGAGAGGAAGGATTCATTATTTCTGCGATCCTACGAAAGGCAATGTGCTTAATTAAAATGCATCTAGTGGGATTTCATTTAGATGTTTGGAAGAACTTTTTTAAAAAAAATTTTATTTATTTGACAGAGAGAAACACAGCTCAAGAGAGAACACAGCAGGGAGAAAGGGAGAAGCAGGCTTCCCGCTGAGCAGGCAGTCCGACTCAGGGCTTGATCCTGGAACTCCGGGATCATGACCTGAGCGGAAGGCAGACACTTAACGACTGAGCCACCCAGGCGCCCCTAGAAGAACTTTCTGATAAACGATTGTGTACGTTTTTTTTAACCAGAGGAAATTTGTGTAATTTAAAAGTAAATTTAATAATGATCAAATATATATTGCCTATGGGTGGGTCTGTTATCTTGAGCAAGTGATTTAATGTTTGAGTCCAATTTCCATTTTTGTTAAATGGGAATAATGACTGTTTGCCTCACAGAGTGGTTGAGGATCAGATAGGTTTTATTATTAAGGAAACCAGAATGAATTTGATGATTTTAAAGAAATTTTCTGGTAACAGATTCTCTGTTTATCAGCGATTATGAACAGGAAAATTACAGGGCATTAATGAATCTTTCTAAAACTTTTTTTAAAAAGATTTATTTATTTATTTTAGAGAGAGACTGTTCATGCTAGAGCACAAGGGGGGGCGGGGAGGCAGAGGGAAAGGATCTCAGGCCTATGCTGCACTGAGCCCAGAGCCTGACATTAGGCTCAGCCTCACTGAGACTACGAGATCACAATCTGAGCCAAAGAAACCAGGAGTTGAACACCTAACTGACTGTGCCACCCAGGTGCCTCAAAAATTTTTCTTTAAAATCTAGAATTATATTTTTTTAAATACAGAAAAATGTGGCCTATTATTTTTCTTTCCTATGCATGTACTTACCATGTAGAACTCTCAATTAAATGATAACGGCATGTATTTTTGGACTGTTTGTTTTAGCAGGAACATTTCTAGCCCTGAAAGCCACTCATGATATGAGTAATAATTAACAGAATCCCTCCTAAAAGCACCAGGAGGGTGCTGCTTCAGCAGATCCTTTTATAGATTAAGGCAGCTTTTTGTTCAAAAGATGCTTTCTCTGTGTGCTGGGAGCACTTATGATAGAGTTTTTTATTCTGAGTCTCTAGTCTAAATTTTAGAATGCATAAATTGTCTACTTTGCTTATCCAAATGGAAATTGCAGTGTCTCATTGAGATTTAGAAAAGTATGGGGTGTGTGTGTGTGTCTTTTTTTAGAGACCCTTCAAGGGACTCTGCCAGATATTGTGCAGAGTTGGGCTTGAGAGCCCTCTGGTTGAGTCCTAAGCCAGGGTAGGGGTGTGGGATTCTTCTTCCTACTAAGAATCCCAGCAACCTGAGATGAAGTAGAGGTTTAGAGACCCTTAGTGTGGAGTTTACCCTGCAAGACCATCTGTTGTGCGTCTTTGTGTACTATTTGAGCTCACAATTCAATAGTAAGACATTTCTCAGTAGAAGAAAGATCAGAAAACCATACACTGGGAAAAAAACAACAACAAGCATACACTGAAATAATTGACATTTTACATACCATCAAGCACAGACTTGTCCTTGAGAAAGGCATTTCACTTTTAAGGATAGGATGAAAGTAAACTCTTTCAAGACCTTGTCATTAGTTTTTCTTCCTAGTCACTTATGAAATGATGTCACTGCCGGGCAGAAAGATTATAAAATCTTCCTTAGAGGATCTACTAAAACTTGAATGTTCTGTTGGGAGATGTTAAATTACATTCCAACTGACCGTGGAATTCCTTATGTGCAGGGGTTTTTGGTTTTAGTTTTGGTTTTGGTTCTGTTTTTTTTTTTTTGAATTCTATGGAGTCCGTGTTTAGGAGCGACATTGCTTGGGGTGTGATCTGGCTCCATCACTGGGACAGGTGTGACCTTGTGCCCCAGTTTCCTTGAATGTGCACTGCTATTATTATCATTACTTTGTATCTCCTTCCTGGTCAGAGTTCTCAAACACAATTGGTGTTCAATAGATCTTGATTAGTTTTTTGTGATTGCAATTCAGAGTAGACTATTTTAAATACAAATTGAGGGGAGTTCAAGGAACTGTTTAGGAAGCTAATTCCTGAAGACTAGAACCACCTACCTAAGTGTTCAAGATTATTTGTCAAGTTTTTTTTAAAACCACCTTTCTTTATCAGTGTGTGTTCCAGAAATGCAGGGCTTATGCAGCACTCTCTATTATATATAGTCTATAAGGATACATTGTGTTTAAAGTAAATGTGCAAAAAAATAAGTAAATAAAGTTAAATGTGCTACCACTGTGATTATAGAATGATTATTACTGTAGTCATATTAGCATTTTTGTACCTAGTAGAACTAATTTGGTGGTTCTCAACAAGGAGGAGTAGGGAGGGAGGACAAAGATTATTTGAGGTATTATTTGGCCTGTCAGCATTCATATCCTTTTTATGTCCATGTTGTTCCTGGTAGTTGAAGGCAAAGCTGATAGTGCTGTTTTGTGCAAAAGATAGAGAGGAGGGTGCTTTAAATCAATAGAGTTAAAGCTTTTTATGTTTTGGAAAAATTGGGGGCATTATTTTTTTTAAAGATTTATTTGGGAGAGCAAGCACGAGTGGGGGGAGGAGCAGGGGAAAAAGCCCACTTCGCTGAGCTGAGAATGGAGCCCAATATGGCGCTTGATCCCAGGACGCTGAGATCATGACCTGAGCCGAAGTCAAATGCTTAACCTGCTGAGCCACCTGAGTGCCTCTTGGGGGTTATGTTTAAAACTGCTTGGAGGTGGTAGAACATTTTATTTATCATATTAAAGCTATCAGAAAAAGCACATAAAATTCACCTGTAATTAACCTGGGAGATTGCATGCTTATTTGACATATCTAAGTATTGGTGGACTATGGTATTCTCTACAGGAGATAATATGAAGATCTCTCAAAGAAATATCTAATGGGACCTCAATGTTGGAGTCACTGAACTGTTTTTATTAATTAAATTACTTTATTTATTTGAGAGGAGCAGATTCCCCACTGAATGTGCCTGACGTAGGGCTTGATCTCATGACCCTGAGATCATGACATGAGCTGAAATCATAGGGAGAGATGAGATGGTTATAGTTACCAGTGAAGTACATGTAAAAGGTTGGTTTATGAGGTTCAAAGGAATAAATGCCTTTTCTTATTAGTAGAGTATGAACAGAACATTTCTGAATAACATAAAGAAAATGTCTAGGATGACTGTAGTCTACATCTATATATAGAATGTAATCATTTAAAAATATTTGTCTTAAAGGACCCCAATTTAAATATGATTTATAAATCTTAGTAGCACTGTTATACTTTAGACTGTTACCTATTACTTCACTTCTAGTCCCAGGCATCTTTTTTTAATTAATTTTTAAATTATATTCAGTTAGCTACTGTATAGTAAATCATTAGTTTTTGATATAGTGTTCACTGATTCATTAGTTGTGAGTAACACCCAGTGCTCATCACAGCACGTGCCCTCCTTAGTACCCATCCCCTGTTACCCCAGCCCCCCACAAGCTTCTAACCATGTGTAATGATTAATGACAGGTTAAGGATCTAAAACGGAAGGAGATGATAATTCCAGGCCTGTCTCCTCCTTGGTGAAAGTTTTTCCTTTTACTTCTGATTGTTGCATATTCACATGGGAAGTAGCATAACCTCTTTTACAGCCTAGCCCCCCATTTCATTTTCAGGTAGTCTGGTGGCTTGGCAGAGCTTTTCTGGAAGTGCACACCTGTGTGCACCAGCATCCGAAGGAACTCTCTTAGGCTCTGGGGGCTTTATTTCAGATTTACCTTTCAGAAAGACACCACCGAATTGGATATGAAAATTCACTGTCTTCTACCGTTTTCCTTAATTTTTCATATTTGTTTTTAATCTTGAAATAGGAACATTTATTAGTAAGTCAAATGAGCTATTCAGTCAGAGCTGTGGAAACTGTGGGGTGCCATCTGTGTAGTTTGTGATGTGCCATATCAACTCATTTGAGCTTTTAGCAGGAAAAGTGAGATAAAATTGCAAAGCATTATTATTAACACAGTTGATTCTGTAGTGGATCAGGGTGAAAAAAATGAATCTCTGGGGGACAAACTGTTTTTCTGTATCAGTTGTGTTAACCCTTCTGGAACATGTGATATCATTTAGTAATTTACTAGTTGGTAGGTACCAGTTTGCTATCTTGGTATGTTGCGAAGGAAATGTATCCATGTTCTGACTTAGATCAGACTCATTTTTACAGGTAAACTGTCATTTTCATTTAGAGTAGATATGTGCTAACATCCCTCCCTGGTTCTTCTTATGGAATTCCTGAGCAATGATATCTGATATCTACGTTTGTATTCTAGATATTGTTGATGGGCTTGGAGCAGCAAATACTTAAGCTCTCCTGACAAGGAATATTAGTGTTTCCTGGTCTTATGTGACTTGATCACAGTGGAGCTGAGACTTCTTTATTCTTTTCTTCCTTGTTGAAACAAAGCAAAATATGTATTAAAATTTTTTCAGTAGTATTGAGATGTAATTGACATATAACCTTGTTTAGTTTAAGGTGTTCTATATGATGGTTTATGTCTGTACTGCAAAATGATTGTCACTGTGAGTTTAGTTGGCATCACATCATCACAGATTTTTTTTTCTTGCCATGAGAACTTTTAAGATTTTACTCTCTCTTATCAACTGTCAAATTTGCAATAAAGTGTTGTTAACTATAGGCGCTGTACTGTATACATTACATCCCCAGAACTCATTTGCCTCAGAATTGGAATTTTGTACCTTTTGACCGCCTTTACCCCTTACTGCCATTCCCTGCTTCTGGAAACCATCAGTCTGTTCTCTTTTCTGTGAGTTTGGGCATTTTTAGGTTCTACATGTAAGTGAAATCACATAGTATTTGTCTTACTCTCTCTGACTTTGTTTAGTGCGGTGTCCTCAGGATCCATCCATGTTGCTGCAAATGGCAGATTGCCTTCCTTCCTGACCTTTACCAGGTGACATGTATGGTTATTGATAGCTTATCTCATGTTCTGCTTCTTTCTGTATTTATGTAGGTTTTGTATCTTTTTTTAAAAAATAGTTTACTATTATTTTAGAGAGAGAGAGAGTATATGGGTGAGTGGATGGGCCAGGGAGGAGGGAGAGGGAGAATCTCAAGTAGACTCCTGGCAGAGCACTGAGCCTGATAACAGGGCTCCATCCCAGGACCCTGTGATCATGACCTGAGCCAAAACCAAGAGTCTGACGCCTAACTGTGGGCACCCTTAGGTTTTGTATCTTTAATGAAATCATGCTCCTACAGCAGCAACTTAGGATAATGTTAAGTGAAAGGAATTTGGATTGGGATATTTTGGGATCAGTTCTGGCTCCTTTACCCATGAGTTGAAGGCATAGGCGGATTCTTAGCTTGTAAAAATATTCTCATGTAACTCACCTAACCTCAGGATTTTGTGAAGGTAAATGAGAAAATATAGATTAAGTGCTTTATGTCATTACTAATGCTATTTGTTATGGTTATGGGTGTGTTTAAATATTGCCATAAGATCTTAAACTGTATGATACCTGGTCTAACTGTTGATTCTAAATGAGAGCTTTACAGGTTACTGGGAAATCTCAAGTAAACTGTCTTATTTTAAAAATTGCCTAGGGGTGCCTGGGTGGCTCAGTTGGTTAGGTGTCCTACTCTTGATTTTGACTCAGATCATGATCTCAGGGTCATGAGATGGACCCCCTTCTTGGGCTCTGTGCTGGGCATGGAACCTGCTGGGATTCTGTCTTTCCCTCTGCCCTCTCCTTTCTTCCCTAAAAAATAAAAAATTAAAAAAATCATCTAGTTTTGATCCCAATACCATATACTTAATTATGTCAGCTTCAATTTTACATTTCTGTCATCACCTCTCTAACCTTGAATCATATAAGGAATATTATTTTACATTTGGTAATTGTATGGTATTGCAATAACAGCCCCATTTCACCTACTAGACTGGAAAAGAAAATATAAAAATACTTCTACATGATTAGTGTTACTGTCTATATAGCATTAACGTTGTACCTTCGTAGGGTTGTCTATAATAACTTTCATCACAGAATCCTAGTATATTTTCAGTGAGATAGGTTAGCATTACTACCTCTGAAACAATGGAAACTTGATATTTTTAATTGAGTTAAGATTAGGTACTTGGGTGGCTCAGTGGGTTAAAGCCTCTGTCTTCGGCTCAGGTCATGATCTCAGGGTCCTGGGATCGAGACCCGCATCAGACTCTCTGGAAGCCTGCTTCCTCCTCTCTCTCTGCCTGCCTCTCTGCCTACTTGTGATCTCTCTCTGTCAAATAAATAAATAAAATCTTAAAAAAAAAAGATTAGGATTCAGGGTCCCACAGTGCATTAAATAAAATTCATTGAAGGGCTCTCTCTTGTTTTTTGTGTTTTCTGTGCAGCTTCCTGAAATTCCGAAATTAATATTTTTGGTATTGGCTAAAAGTCTTTTGCAGTTTAAAAAAGTTAGTATAGGGGCACCTGGGTGGCTCAGTTGGTTAAGCAACTGCCTTCAGCTCAGGTCGTGATCCCGGAGACCCGGGATCAAGTCCCACATCGGGTTCCTTGCTCGGTGGGAAGCCTGCTTCTCCCTCTCTCACTCCCCCTGCTTGTGTTCCCTCTCTGGCTGTGTTTCTCTCTGTCAAATAAATAAAATATTAAAAAAAATAAAAATAAAAAAGTTAGTATAGAAAAGTTTTAAACGCACATAAAAGTAAACAAAAGCAATACAATGAAATTTTATGAACCAACTTTACTTTATTGACCAACCCAACCCTCTATTTTGAAGGAAATCCCAGATAAATCATTTCGTCTTTTTAGCCAGTTTTACAAAGAGCAGAATTCACATGTTGTACATAAATTAACAAATACTGACTGAAGGAACAACATCCTGAGCTGTCCAGTTTTTTAAAAATTTTGCCTCCTGGTAGAGTAATTGTAGAACATTGCTGTTAGACTTAGAAAGTGAGCCCCTTGCTACTAAAGGAATCTCAGTACTGGACATTAGACCTGTTACACTAAGTTTTAAGCTCTGAAGGTCAGGGATCTTGTCTTTTTTGCCTAGCACAGTGACTGGCACCTTGTAAGTGCTAACTCATTTGTTGAGTGAATGAAGAAAATTAGTTTGAAAAGGGGCTTCTTGGCAAAGTCTTAACGTGTGTTCAGTGTTATTTGGAATTTAAAGTGAGGAGGGAGGAGAAATGGGAGGGCAGAGAATGAATTAGAATTTGCTTTGAAGGAGATTTTGTCCAAACTTGATTCCTGAAATTTAGTAGGATTTCACTTTAAGAAGTTATAGTCATGTGATTCTAATAAATGAAACAGAATAAAAGATAATTTTAAAGCTTGTGCATATAATCAGTCTTTTGTGTGCAGATGACTTATGGCATTCCTGCTAAGTTCATTTTTTTCCCTCACATTAATAACCTCCTTGACACTTGTTTTCCTATCTTATTTATAGAAGACATAAAGACTTTATGTTAAGTACTCATGTTTGCATATTCAAAACATTTAGAACTGTTCTGACTGCCTTTTTGAGCCTTGATGAGTTATTTATAAACTTCGTAATCATTGACACCTTTATATCATTTGATATAAAGTTTACTGTGAGAAAATAGCATTTCAGTCTGTAACCAGCAGTTGGTCATCTTAGTCAAGCTTTCATTGATATGCAAGCTAATAACTAAATCATTATAAGCAGTCAGTTGATAAAAGCTCAGTTGCTCAGAGTTTTAGGTAGAGGATACAAATACTCAGTTTGGTTGCTAATTTTAATACTTAACATTAAGGTTTTTAGTTGGTACAAAGAAGACTTTTTTTCTCTTGGGGGTACGCTGTGTATAATCAATAAATGCAGTTCATTTTTCCCAGAGACTGTCCCCAGTAAACTAACTTTGACTTCATCAAACAATAATGCATTTGTCTAGACCCATTCAGAGGAAAGGATATTTCTGTTAGGGAACTGTATAGCTTGAGAGAAACACTTGATAAATCTTCGAGAATTTTGATTCTTCCATCTTCTGTCATATACTATACCTTTTTTTTTTTTTAACACGATTTTATTAATTTATTTGAGAGAGAGAAGGCATGTGTGCCTGAGTGGGGGGAGGAGCCGAGGGAGAGGGACAAGCAGACTCCCTGCTGAGCAGGGACTCCCCCACCCCCAAGCCAGGCTCTATCCTAGGACTCTCAGATCTTGAGATGAGCCACTCACGTGCCCCTATACCTTTCAAATAAACATGTACTCATCAAATTAGGTATTACAATGGAAGATGATGGAAGATTTTCCAGATAGCAGATAGGAGACAAAATACTTTGAGTTTTTATAAATCTTTTTTGTTTTTAAAGATTTTATTTATTTTAGAGAGAGTGAGGGAGAGAAAGCATGAGAGGGGAGAAGATCAGAGGGAGAAGCAGACTCCCGCGGAGCTGGGAGTGCCATGCAGGACTCAATTCCAAGACTCCAGGATCATGACCTGAGCTGAAGGCAGTGGTTTAACCATCTGAGCCACCCAGGTGCCCTGAGTTTTTGTAAATCTTTTAGGAACCTGCAAACTTTTTCTAAAACTGTTTTTGATAATTTAGGCTTACATGGTATGACATGTTAGCTTAAATTAGGAGGAAACACCATATAATATTATTTTCTAAAATACTTCTTGAAGCATCAAGAAATTTATCAAGAAAGACTCTGTCCCATTTTTGCTACCAGTATTCTGTAGTTGCTGGTCCTCATGAGATGAAGATGGCTCACAGAGTGGTTATGAGTGCACCGAGGAGCCAGAACTGCCTGAATTGGAAACCCAGCTCTGCCCCCAGCATTCATGATAGTGGTGTCTCTGCAGTTTGGTTCTCTTGCTGGGAAGATTAAAGGAGGCACTGATGACAGTGCTTGGGATGTAGTCTGAGTGCTGTAAATGACTGTTACTAGTACAGTGAGCATCATCGGGCTGCTTTAGTAAAGTTGAAAGAATAATAGTTCCTTAATTTTGTGTTTCGTATTTTAGCATAGCAGCTAAAAGAGCTGGGACTTGGGAACTGGAATAACTTGCATTCTCCTTGGCTGCTATTTTATTAATCGTTGAGCCTTAATTTCCTCAGTTTTGAAGTAATAACATCTCATGGGATTGTGGTAAGAAGTCAGTGAAATTGTTTTTTGGCTTGCCCCATCCCTTTGAGATTCTGCTGAAAGCCATGAACCATCTCCCCTGAAAAAATGAACCTCCCCCACTTCACAACGCCACCCCCGTTTCTTTTTGCATACTACTTGGGCCATCTGTGTAGAGACATGTATGGGATCTACATTATAATGGGGTTGGGTACCTGTTCAAAAATATTGGTGTTCTCATTACTACACATGGTTCTGTTCCCTTCAGCTTAGAGCCAGATTTCCCTGTTCAAGTTTTAAACATTTAAATGTATTTTATATAATATATAAAATCATTAAAATGATATTGTAAAATGTTTTGTAATAACACAAATCTGTTTGAAAGTTTGCATGTTTAATCATTGCTAAATAATTATTTGGATCTTATTTAGAATCAGCTTGTGGCTTAGGCAAGGCTGTTGATAGATCCAGGGTGTAAGCACTATCTGTTAAGACTGTTACTGACCCAGATCTTTCAGGAAATAGATAACAAAAGGGAATCCATTTAACATGATCTCTTGTGGTTCTAACTTGGGGGAAAATTTTATGCCCAACTATGGTATTTTTGAAACCCAAACTATGATTTGGGCAGCTGATAAACTAGGCCAATGTGAGCCTATGGAAATCAGAGGCAGACTTATCATTGTTAGTTTGAAGATTGGAGGACTATCAGACTTGTCATTTCCTTGGAAAACAAGAATTAAAATTCTCTGCTTTTTTTTGCCTTTAATTTAGATTTGCTCCAGTGGTAGCAGCTGTCTCGTTTTAGGTTTTGTGTAACAACTGTTAAATTTTTGGTGCTCAATTAATGTGTTTTTACTTTTTATCTAAATTAATGATTCTGCCCATGAACTAATTTACATATTTCCATTTGCAGTATTGCAGAAATGGGAAGCATTTTTTTTCAATTCAGTGCCTGGAATTCTAGACTAAAAATTCCAGTTCATCAGGTAATAGCACAAAAAACAGGTTTGTTTGAAAATATGAGATAAAGCTTTTTTTTTTTTAAGCTTTTCAACCTGTTTTGCTTCAAAAGATAGCTTAAAATTGCTGAACTGATTAAAGATATAGGAAATATTAAAAGATTTAATTCTTTGTAATGGATACTCTGGCTACTACTAGTAAATGTAACACACTAAGTATTACATTTTTGTGTATTTATACCGAATTAAATTCACCATGTGGCACTATTTCTTTTTAAGATATTTCAAAGAAATATAAATGTGTTGTAATTGTAGATTTCTAATAGATGGGAAATAAGATTTTCTTTAAAAGGCTGGGCTTGTATTTTTAAAAAAGTTTCCGTGTAATCAGGACTTTAGGATTACATGTTACCCACTATGTAAGAATTAACAGACATGCTTAATTTTTTTGTTATGTTTTAGTCTGGATTTTGAGTCGTTATGGAGCTTGGTTGATTAATAGGTCTAAAAACTAAATACATAAAGCACTTTTTTATCCCCCTTTGGTTGATCATACTGTTGGTGTATAGAAAAAAAACATTGTATAAGTGCATTTACTGCAGAAAAGGCCATCATCATCATTCGTGGAAAATCAATATATATTTTTCACAATTTAGATTGATATTCCCATGCCATCAATGTCAGTTAAAGCTTAGGGGGGGTGCTTCAGGGGTCAAGAGCAGACCAGCTGAGTTTTTGCATCATCAGTGACTATGAGACTGACTTTCTTGGGCATCTCTTTCCAACCAAGCATGGGCCCCAGAGTTCCCCTGATTGAAGATTCAAGATATACCTAAATAAGACTTTGACAGGGAATGGTATTAAGTGCTGCATTTATCTGTAACACTGCCACCTTGGGCTAAGATGTGTAGATTGTGCCTTGGTCAAGTTTAAGTCCAACCATAGTCCTCTAAAATGATGTTGTGTTGTACTTGTTTAATGATCTAACAACTCAGAGATGTTAAGTCTACTCGTGTTCTTCTCTTGTTCTTTTCTAATAGGATTTTTCAAACTGTAGGTTATGCCACGTTAGTGGTTTATCATTTTAGAACATGTGACCAGCTTAAAAACAGAGAGAATATAATAGAAATATTTCAGGGTGTATCACGCAAAGTACAGGCAAAGTACAACTGTATACGGGTATGCACTGTGTGTCCATGCTCCTGTGCGGTATGTTCGTGTGTGTATGTACTGGGTCACTGTGTAAAATCTGTTTTTACTGTAAGTTCTGCTCACAAAAGTTGGAAAGATGAGATGATATCAGTTATTCTCCCTGAAGGAGACCACCTAATGGCCTATTTAAATTTTGACGGTGCTTATCTCTAAAATAGGAAGTGATAGTGTGCCTTGTGATGAGGTATTATAAAATTGTCACTGAATTCTGTATTTAGAAATACTTGTTCTGCTCCTGCCCTGTTTCTGCTTCTATGCCCCCTTCACTACTGTTATGTTATAGAATAATAGCTCTCAGACGACGTGCCTGTGGACTGAGGTATTTCGTTACTAAAACTGAATGGAAGGGTGTTTTTCCAGACAAGTTAATGGATAGAATTTTCTCAGCAGAAATTTATTCCAGGTTGTCTAATTCTGAACAAGTTTGAGAACTGTGCTGGGTGTGTAAGGATCCCCCTAACAGGTTCCCCTGGACTTACTAATCAGTCCCTAAGTCTGAGTCAGTATCATAAAATGTGGTTAGCGGACCTGTAGCAATGGCACCTTCTCCTGGGATGTTGTTTATATTTAGTAATACTATCACAGGGGCGCCTGGGTGGCTCAGTTGGTTGGGTGACTGCCTTCGGCTCAGGTCATGATCCCAGAGACTCGGGATTGAGTCCCACATCAGGCTCCCTGCTTGGCGAGAAGCCTGCTTCTCCCTCTCCCACTCCCCCTGCTTGTGTTCCCTCTCTGGCTGTGTTTCTCTCTGTCAAATAAATACAATCTTTAAAAAAAAAAAACAACAAAAACAAAACAAAACAAAAAAATAATATCACAAACATACCAAGTTACAGCACTTTATCTTCTAAATTCCATTATTTTTGCCTTCAGTGCTAATTTCTTGCTATTTTAGGGGGTTATTGAAACAGGGTATTCTCGTTGCTTTTGATTCCCAGTGACACAGGATGAATCCTTTTTGGATTTTCTTTCTTTCTTTTTCTCTCTCTCTCTCTCTCTCTTTCTTTCTCTCTCTCTTTCTTTTTTCCTTTCTTTCAAATATTTTATTTATTTTTTTGACACAGAGATCACAAATAGGCAGAGAGGCAGGCAGAGAGAGAGGGGGAAGCAGGCTCCCTGCTGAGCAGAGAGCGTGGTGTGGGGCTCGATCCCAGGACCTTGAGATAATGACCTGAGCCGAAGGCAGAGGCTTTAACCCACTGAGCCACCCAGGCGTGCCGCCCCCCCCCCCCCCCCCCCCCCGCTTTTCTTTCGTTTTGGATTTTCTGAAGCAGCAATGGCTAACCTGATGCCATAGGCAAATTCATAGCCAAGAAAAGGTTTTTCTTTTTTTTTTTCTTTTTTTATTCATAAAGAGAGGGCTTTTCTTGAACTTAAAATTCGGATGACGTAGAGTTGGGTAGCTCACCTTTAGGATGATCTTTTCAACAGTGCTTCAGTTCAATTAATACATATGTTTTATTTTTATTTATGAATATTTTACTTTTTCTGCTTTTTTTTTTAAGATTTAATTCATTAATTTGCCAGAGAGTGTGTGCGCATGCCCACAAGCAGGGGGATCTGCAAGCAGAGGGAGAAACAGGTTCTCCACTGAACAGGGAGCCAGTGCAGGATTTGATTCCAGGATCTTGGGATCATGACCTGAGCTGAAAGCAGATGCTTAACCGACTGAGCCACCCAGGTGCCCCTATTTTAGTTTTTCTTAAATATGTAAAATTTTCTTAAATATGTAAAATATGGTCATTGTAACAAAACAAACATTAGAGAAGTATATAAAACAACAAGTAAGAGTCTTTCATTTTTCTTGCAACAATCCTCTTGCTTGGGGAGAGTTAGTAATACATACTCATTTCATACGCTTTTTTTTTTGCATTTACAGATGCTATTTCAGATTAAGGGTGAAGAAATAAAATGACCAAGTATCAGTGCTTAATTTTTCCTACTTGTTATTGTATAGACTTATGTTTATTAACTATAGATAATTTTTTCCTTATAAAGTTGTCCATTTTGGAAAATTAAGGTCAGTAGAAAGAAAAGTAAGCTTTTGTAATTTTCACTCTTTAGGGAGAATTCTTTTACGTATTGTTGTATATGCTTTCAGTTTCTTTTACAAATGTCCTTTAACGTATAGATTTGATTGAAACTAAAAGGGAATTAAGTTTTTCATATTGTTATCCAGGCTGCTTTTTTCCACTCAGTAGAGAGTGAAAAATTATATGAATTGATAAGCTCGTGCTAAAATTCATATAGAAATGCATAGACCAAAGATAGTTAGAATTTAATTTGAAAGGAAGAACAACCTTGAAGATCTTACATTATCTAATTTCAAGGTTTATTATAAAGCTTAAAGAATCAAGACAGTATTACTAGCATGACAGTCATATAGATCTTCAAACAGAATAGAACTTACATGTGTATCCATACATGTACTATCCATTGTTTTTTGATTAACACATGATGTTGGAACAATTGGATATTAGTATAGGAAAAAAAATGAATCTGTCCTTGACCTTTTTCTCATAAAATCCATGAAATTTCACTCGAAATGGCTCATAGACCTAAATATAAGAGCTTTACAAGAAAATACAAGACAAAGTTATGCCAGCCTTGGGATAGGCAAGTATTTCTTAGAGGATAAAAAGCACTAACTATAAAAGAAAAAAAATTGATAAATTGGACTTCATCAAAATCCAAGCCATCTGCTCTTCTAAAGAAACTGTTAAAAAAATGAAAAGGCAAGCCACAGACTGGGAGAAAATACTTACAAAAGACTTGTATTTGGAACATGTGAAGCACTCAGGTTATTATTTTTTTTTAAAGATACTAATTTTATGGGAGCTAGTTATAAAGTTACATAGTTTAAAAAGTCAGAACATGACTGGAGAAGAACTCAGGTTATAACCTGAAATCAACCAATTTTTTTAGATGTTTGAAAGCCTTAGACTGATGCTGCATAAAAAAAGACATGCAAATGGTCAATAAGCACATGAAAAGATGCTTCGATATCATAAACCATCAGGGAAATGTAAATTAAAACCACAATAAAATAGAATAGCTAAATTAAGAAAAACTAATACCAAGTTAGGGGGAATGTGAAGCAGACTATAACTTACTCCTGGCTGGCCGGAGTGTCAGCTGTACTACCGCTTAGAAGAAGTTTCTGTTTCTTAGAAACTTGCTAGTGAAGTTTAACAGACATTTGCCATATCGCTCACTGTTTCTCAAGAGGAATCCGAATAAGCACTTGTCCACAAAAAGACTTCTAGGTAGAGGCTTTATTTGTAACAGCACCCTATTGGGAAAAAGCCAGATGTCCATCAACAGGGTAAATGGTTGAATAAATTCTAATATTCATATGATGGGATACTCTTGAGCAGTAAAAAGGACACACTTGGTGAAAGTGATAATAGTCATGTGGGTGGATCTCAGAAATGTTAAGCTGAATCTAAAAAGCCAGGCATGTACTATGTTTCCATTTATATGAAGCTTTAGAACAGGCAAACCTAAGTTGTAGAGATAGAAATCAGACTAGTAATTGACTGAGGTGAGGGTGGAATTGATGTTAAATGAAGGAACTTTCTGGAATGATAGAATCGTTCTATCTATTAATTGCAGTAGTAATACACATTGTTACATGTCTGTTAAATGTAATCATATTGTACACATTTGTTCATATTTATGTATTTCATAAGATCTAAACTTTGGTATGGACATGCTTTCAAATGCTTTTTTTTTAAATGGTGGAAGGTAGTGCCTTTGAGAAGAGAGTGAATTCTACAGTTCCACTCCCCCTGGTCCACGACACAAATTTAGCATAGTCTAAATCATAAAATAAAGTGGCCATTTGTGGCCTTCCTGAGAGTAGAATTTTAGGGAGGGGGATTCCTACTTAGGAGTTGTTCCTTTGGACTTTGGAGAGTTCTACATAACCCCTAACCTTAGCACTTCTGAACACATGTTAAAATATTAAATTCTAATTTCTACATTAATTTTTTTCCCCTTCTTTTCCAGTAACTGAGAGAACCTTAGTAAGTGATTTTTTGTATTGGGTGAGTGACCTTTGAGTTCTTTTGGAGTTTTATAACAGAATCTGGTTTCCAGAAATTCCATTCAAAGTGAATGTACCTTTCTATTTTGTTTTGTTTGTTTTGTTTTGTTTTCCTTCTCTGTTAACTCAGTAATCTGGCTGATTTTTTTCATTTTTCTTTGGTCTAAAAGAGTTAACTGAGTTAACAGAGAAGGAAATACAGTTTTAGCCAATAAAATTTTTTTTCCTGACGCCTTAAAAATTATATGCATCACAATATGCATTTGTGAAAATTTATTATTATTTATTTTTATGTGTTTTACTTATTAATTTAACATTAAAGAAGTCTATTATCTCATAATGAATTTTTTAAAGAACTTAACAGTTTTTGGACTAACTCTCTAAGAGATTCTGTGATATTGGCCTGAAGTGATAGGGAAATTCCTTTTCAGGGTTTTAAGGAAACTGATGCAATTAATGTATTTTAAAAGCTTCAGCAGTTCTTATGTCCTCCTGGGACTGATGTGTTTCCCCAAGTCTAGTATATTTATGTTTATGTGGTTCAAACAAAAAAACACAACAAAAGTGCCTCCTCTACAGATTAATACTCATAGGATCAAAGTTTTCATTGATAGCTGTTAATATTAAAATATCTATACTTTTATCAGAATATTAGGACTTTCTAGAAATCATTTATTACTTTTTTTAGCATCTTTGTAAATGAAGTTCCTTGTTCATTTTTGTCCACAGAATCAAGCTATATATTTTAAATGGGAATTCCTAAACATTTGATAACTCTCTTTTATTTTATTTTCTTTATTTTTTCAAGATTTTATTTTTAAGTAATCTCTACACTCAGCATGGGGCCTAAATCCACAACCCCAAGATCAAGAGTGTCAGGCTCCACCCACCAAGCCAGCCAGGTGCCCTTAGTCACTCTATTTCAAGTATATAAGTATCCTAGATTGTCCTATGCAAACCTTCCCTTTCTTTTATGTTTTGTATTGTGATAGAAAAACACATATAAAATTTACCATCTTAACCATCTCTGTTAAAGATTTATTAGAGGGCACGTGTGCACGCACAGGTGGGAAGGGGCAGAAAGAGAAGGAGAGAGAATTTCAAGGTTCCTCACTCAGCACAGAGTATGACGCTGAGATCATGACCTGAGCTGAAATCAAGAGTCAGTTGCTTAACCCACTGTGCCACCCAGGTGGGACCATCTTAACCATTTTTAAGTGTACAGTTCAGTAGTGTTACATGTATTTACATTGTTGTGCTTACTTTTATTTTAAAGGTAACTTAATATATCATTATTACCCAGCCCAAAAAAGATGTGAAATCTTTATTTAATTTTACATCCTTAGTCACACCATTTATTCCTGGTCAGCTTTCATCAGTTTTATGACTATTATCTTGTATTTTCTTACCCTCAAGAACTTCTAATTGTAGCTTCTGTTCCTTTAGGGTACTTCCCACTTTGTCATTCTCATTTTTTCTTTTTCTTTTTTCTTTTTTTTTTTTTTAAAGATTTCATTTATTTGACAGAGAGAAACACAGCCAGAGGGGGAACACAAGCAGGGGGAGTGAGAGAGGGAGAAGCAGGCCTCCCGCCGAGCAGGGAGCCCGATGCGGGACTCGATCCCGGGTCTCCGGGATCATGACCCGAGCCGAAGGCAGTCGCCCAACCAACTGAGCCACCCAGGCGTCCCATTTTTTTGCCTCTTTACAGTAGTATTTTTTTTTTTGAAAACGAAGAATAAGCAACACAAGTGGAGAAAGTAGATGTGTTTCACCTTAAATCCATTATTTTTCCTGTAAAGTTTAGCTTTTTTTCACAGCATAGTTGATCTTTACGCATACAAAACACATTCTCTTAGGATGTGCTGAGATGAAGCTGCTGTGGCTGAGAACCACAGTCATAATTAAATGATGGCATTTGGAGGAGCATAGGCTGGGTAAGACTCAGTGTGCCAGTTCTGCTACTGCCTAAGTTATCCTTTTAGCTGCCCCACATCTGTTGTGGAAATGATAGAAACCGTCATGTATCACAAAAAAGTAAGTTTCCTTTGAAGTGGAGTATGTACTTACGGGAGGACAATAATTTTGTATTTCATAACTGTTACTATTTAAAATATAATTTCCTTGATTGGGAGATAATTTCTGGAGAGTTCCATGGAAGGAAACCTGAACTTTTCTGACATAATATCCTTCATCTGTCTGTTTTCTTTTTGCAGCGCTTACCTTTTCCTTGTGTGTGCATGTTTTAAAATATTCAGTTTATAATCTTGAAGAAAAGATGAATGAGGCACTATTCTGCCTTTATCACTTTGTAGCTTCTTGTTTTACTCTTTAGGCAAATAGGGAAGGTATAATGGGCTGCAGGAAAGAAAGGACCTACTATGTCCCTAGAACTTTACTCAAGTTGGTTTGTTTAAGCTTCATACTACTCCTCGGAGGTATGTCCTAGCAGCTCTTGGCTGCCCCCCACCCCACACAACATACGCTCAGCATGTGGAATGGTTGCCACTATCTCAGACTAAGCAGGATTTAAATTGAAGTCTGATTATCAGGATTGTACGCCTTCTGCTCTTTCTTGCTGCCTCATGTTGCTAGGGAGCAAGCAGTGAAACTCATTGTAGATTAATTGGGTCCATGCAACTCAGCATCATATATTTACCAATCAAAAAATTAAATTCCAATTTATAACATTTCTCTGATCTGTTATAATGGGAGTAATTTTAGTACCATGTTTATAAGCCAATTTTTTTATTTCTATCTGAAAAACGCAAACTTTATTTTTCTTAAAGATTTTATTTATTTATTTGACAGAGAGAAGCACAACTAGAGAGGGAACACAAGCAGAGGGAGTGAGAGAGGGAGAAGCAGTCTTCCTGCTGAGCAGGGAGCCCAGTGTGGGACTCCATCCCAGGGAGACGCTTAATGACTGAACTACCCAGGCACCCCTAAAAACCACAAGCTTTAATAAAATACAAAATGCCAATTTAGTAAAAGAAGATTACTCAGGGCTGATACTCACAGTTAGTGTATCTCAGTTTTTTTAAAGAATCAGTTGTACTCATGGCATCCTTAAATGGACAGTTTTCAAAATATGTTTAAACTGGTAAAGTTGCAAAAATTGAATTTGCGTAGAAACTTTCAGAATATATCCTATGTCGAATGAACTGTGAATTTCAAGTGATATCTGTGCATTTGAGTAATGGATAAAAAATTACAAAGCATTTAAAATGCTCTCGAAATGTATTTTTTAGGCATAATGTTAAATATAAAGAAATTAGGAAATGTATAATGTAGTTAATATAGCAGATATGGGGGCGCCTGGGTGGCTCAGTGGATTAAGCCTCTGCCTTCAAGTCAGGTCATGATCTCAGGGTCCTGGGATGGAGGCCCGCATTGGGCTCTCTGCTCAGCAGGGAGCCTGCTTCCTCCTCTCTCTCTGCCTGCCTCTCTGCCTACTTCTTGTGATCTCTCTCTCTGTCAAATAAATAAATAAAATCTTTAAAAAAATATATAGCAGATATGGAAGGTATGAAGAACATCATAAACCTTTTTTGGGGGACTGATGTCCTTTTTGAATTTTTTTTTTTTTTAAGATTTTATTTATTTACTTGACAGAGAGATCACAAGTAGGCAGAGAGGCAGGCAGAGAGAGGAGGAAGCAGGCTCCTTGCTGAGTAGAGAGCCTGATGCAGGCCTCCATCTCAGGACCCTGAGATCATGACCTGAGCTGAGGACAGAGGCTTAATCCACTGAGCCACCCAGGCGCCCTGATGTCTTTTTTGAAAAAAGATTTTATTAAGTAAGCTCTACACCCATTGTGGGGCTTGAACTCACAACCCCAAGATCAAGAGTTGCATGTTCTGTGGACTGAGCCAGCCAGGCACCCCTGGCATTTTTGGAAAATGTTTAATGATGTTTACTAATTTAGTTTAGTAGCCATGACATCAAAGATGCTAATTTTATGATAAACTTACAGAGTACATGACAAACTAGACTTTCCTACAGGGAATGATACAGTAAATTGCTCAATTTCTGGAGGGATAAGTTGGATTGACTGACCAATAAATGAGTTCTTGTAGTGCCCAGATGGCACCCTGTGGCCCAAGAGAATCAATAAAACTATGAAGTGGAATATATTTCCTTTGAGAAATAATAACAGTTGTCCTAATTTTTCCAGAAGTAGATTTTTACATAAATATAGCTTGTCTTGTGACACTTTTAAAATATAGTGCAGGGTTTTGTTTTGTTTTTAAAGATTTTATTTATTTATTTGACAGAGAGAGAGATCACAAGTAGGCAGAGAGGCAGGCAGAGAGAGAGGAGGAAGGAAGCAGGCTCCCTGCTGAGCAGAGAGCCTGATGCGGGCTTCCATCCCAGGACCCTGAGATCTTGACCTGAGCTGAAGGCAGAAGCATTAACCCACTGAGCCACCCAGGTGCCTATAGTGCAGGGTTTTGATAAAATAACCATCTAGACTATATTTAATTTGTTTTCTAAGAAAAATGAAGAATTGATAAATTTCATTGGTACAGTTAACCAGTTACTTTAGCTCTAGTAGATTTTCTTTGGACTCGAAAACCTAAATAATGGCTATATTTCCCTGCCTTATTTGATTATGTACTGTTTCACCCTTTTAGCTTTTCTCTTTTCTTTTCTTTTCTTTTTTTAAGATTTTATTTATTTGAGAGAGCGTGGGGCGGGGGGGGGGGGATGAAGATGGGGGGTAGAGGCAGAGGGAGAGGCAGACTCCGCCCTGAGCAGGGAGCCCAGCGCAGGGCCTGATCCCTGGACCCTGGGGTTCGGGAATTAATAGTGACGTATAACCGACTGAGCCACCCCATTGCCCTACCTTTTTAGTTTTTCATCTAATCTACCCACAATTTTCTTTGAGATGAATCTTTCTAAAACTTTTCCTTTCAGTCCTTCCTTAATTTTCAGTCTTGTAAATTGCCTGTTGGTTGGAATTCCCACCCAGTGTGTTGTATAGCCTCATGGCATGATCTCAAGCCTTGAACTTTGACTGGTATTGACTGATCCTTGCTTGTGGCATTCTTTGTCTGTCTGTGCATCCAAATCCTATGTATGCTTTACAGTTTAGAAGATTAAAAGCTTCATTTAACTTTCCAGACCAAGCGAGCACACTTTTGTTTCACATTTCCTGAGAATATAGTTACTATTTCTATGTCTTCCATTTGGTATATAAGCTATCATCCCTTATGTTGTTTTATAACGTTATTAAGCTCTTATATTATTTGTCTCCCTTCCTGGTTGTCATTTAAAATCTTCCTGGGGGTAGGGTTCTGTGCCTTCTCATTCTGAATTTATATTGAGTTCATTCCTGTAACAGCTACTTCTTCAGTATTTTGCACATAATGAACTATGTGAAACACATAGAATTTATAAAATTACAGATTTTTAGAGCTAGAAATATTGGTCAAATGTTGTTATTTATAGTTGAGAGTCCTGAGTCATTTAAATGTTGATTTAGGGGAATAGTATCTTCTTGAAAATGTGGTATGGCTTGGACATGTTTTATTATCTGTGTCACTTTTATTTCTGCAGGGTCTTTATAATTGTTTTTCACTTTAGTTGCTCCCCCTCCTTTTTGAAGATTTTATTTATGTATTTGACAGAGAGAAACACAGCTAGAGAGGGAACACAAACAGGTGGAGTGAGTGAGGGAGAAGCAGGCCTTCTGCCGAGCAGGGAGCCCCATGTGGGGCTCCATCCCAGGACCCTAGTCATAATCGAAGGCAGACGCTTATGACTGAGCCACCTAGGCACCCCCTTTAGTTGCTTTTTAAAAGTAGGTTTTAAGAAATCCTAAACATTTAGATATGTGATTGTTTTACAGAGACTCTTCATACATTTTGCATAGTACTACTTAATACGTGGAAACTGATTATCAAACATTTAAATTGAAACTGTACCTGAGAACTGGTTTTTACTAAAAGCTGGAGTACTGTGATTACTGGTCCCTCTGTGCAGTAACTCCAAAATCTATGTTATACTCTCAGCAGTCCTATTTTATATATGTTATTGGTGTACCTATTACTCTGCTGGTAGTCTTTTCACTCTGTCTGAAACTGTAGTCCACCTCCTGAGGAAGAAAGGGAAACAATAGTAGCATTTAATTCCATTATTCCCACAGAGCTTCAGAAATTGGCACAAAAGTTTTCATGTTAATCCCACAAATGCTGTTATTTTGAATTTATTTCATTTCAAAACAATATTCAGTGTCTTTTAATGAAATACAGGAACTGAAACAAGGCCAGTGTTGTAGAAGGGAGAAATGAGAATGGTTTTGGGAGTTTGTATGAAAGGGATAGCAGTGGTTGAATGGAAAGCTGGACTACTAGTAACTTGCATTTATTTTTACAAAAGAATCTTCCCAAGGAGTTGGTATGCTGTTTTAAAGGTTCTGCATAAAGTCAAACAAGATTGGGTTGCTGTTATTTTCCTTTAGGACTATGATAGAAGATTTCTGCTATGCCTTAGCAGGTATGATTTGGTGTGTTCTGGTTACTGTTTTTCTGTATGCGTCTTTTGCCTTTGGGAAGTTTCAGCACATTAAGGGAGTAAAGAATAATCATCTTGGGGTGCCTGGGTAATTTAGTCGGTTAAGCATCTGACTCTTGATCTCTGCTTAGGTCTTGATCTCGGGATCCTGAGTTCAAGTCTCATGCTGGGCTCCACTCTGGATATGGAGCCTGCTTAAAAACAAACAAAAAAGCCCCAAATCAATATATTGTCTTTACATCTATATATCATAGTTACAAGGTCTTGACTAGTATGTGACTAATCTACCAGAATGGGTGAATTGTAGCCACTGGAATTCTCCTGGAATTCCACTTTGCTAAAATAAAAATTCTAGGAAAGAACAGCAAGCATTTAATAAGTATACCAAACTTCCAAGTAATTTCTTTTCTTTTCTTTTCTTTTCTTTTCTTTTCTTTTCTTTTCTTTTCTTTTCTTTTTCTTTTTTTTTTTTTTTAAGATTTTATTTATTTGACAGCGAGAAACATAGAGAGGGAACACAAGCTGGGGGAGTGAGAGAGGGAGAAGCAGGCCTCCCGCCGAGCAGGGAGCCCGATGTGGGACCCCATCCCTGGTCTCCGGGATCATGACCTGAGCCGAAGGCAGTCGCTTAACCAACTGAGCCACCCAGGTGTCCTCTTCTCTTCTCTTCTCTTCTCTTCTCTTCTCTTCTCTTCTCTTCTCTTCTCTTCTCTTCTCTTCTCTTTCTTTTCTTTCTTTTCTTTCCCAATGGCAGTTTAATTTTGCAGAGTGGTTTTTCTTGCTTATTTTCTGAATGTTATTTACAGACATGTACTCATGCAGGCAGTGGCAATACAACTCTGAATTTTGAGTGCTTAGGGGAAAAGCCAACGTAATAGAAAATTAAAATCTCTGATGGAAAAAGCTCATTTGTAAATTTTAGGTTGACAGCTATCGCTTTTAAACACACATATATGCCCACACCTACATATACATATATTTTTTTCTCACCAAAGTCCTTGAGTATTAGACTCGATATTTTAGTCTTGAGCCTTTTCTTACTAAGTTGTGACTGAGGCCATATTAGAGCCAGTTCACCTGGAAACATTTAATATCCTTAATATTATTTTTTCTTAGGTACATAATTTTTGTTAGAAAATATGCTGATCTTGCTATAGAAGCTCTGTGAACCCATACTGTAGATGTTTCCCCCATCCTTTTTACCTGTTGAGTACATTATACTTTCAACCAGCTGATGTTCTCTCATACCTCACATGCCTCACTTTCTGGATACCACTTCTTTCCCCTAAAATGTGGTCACAAGAGCCTCGTGTTAGGAGGGCTGTCCCTGGGGTTTGGAATCTGCCTAGATTCAACATGCAGGGCCTAAGTGAGTCTTGTGGCTTGGGAGGCAGGGTAGTGAAGAGATGCTCTGCTGGTAGAGAGGCACATGGCTCATGGCTTCAGTAGCTGTTGTTTAAAGCTCTTTTCCCTGACCAGGTACAGACTGGGGTAATTCAGTTCAGTGTTTGCTCATTTCATTCTTTCCTCCTGCCCCTTTCCTTCATTCTTTCATTAAAAAGAATGGTGAATAAGAGCCCTTTCACTTACTGATTTTTCTGGGTAATATCTTTCTCTACTTTTTAAATTATCCTCTTTTATTATCATGTATTTACTCATTTTACCCCTTGCTTTTTTTTCCCCCTTATCATTTATAAAAAAGATTTAGCCTGAGAGAGCTGGGGGCGGGGGAGGGAGAGGGAGAGAGGGAGGGAGAGAGTTTCAAGTAGACTCCCTGCTGAGCTTGGAGCCTGAGGTGGGAGGCTCCATCCCACACTCAGAGATCATGATCTGAATTCTAGAGTCGGATCCTTAACTGACTGAGCCACCGGGAGCCCCTTTCCTTACCATTTTGAAAGACAAAATTAGGGAACTGTTTTCTGTTGTCACCACAGTCCAGTGTGGAATGCTTGAAAGGCATTTAAAAACATTTATGCTTGTAACTGGAAAAAGGCACCATGGGGGGATGCCCTGTGGCTCAGTTTGTTAAGCGTCTGCCTTCCACTCAGGTCATGATCTCAGGATCCAGTCCTGCATCCAGCTCCTTGCTCAGTGGGGAGCCTGCTTCTCCCTCTGCTTGCTGCTCCCCCTGCTTATGCATGCTGTCTTTTTCTCTTTGGCAAATAAATAATTAAAATCTAAAAAAAAAAAAAAAAGGAAAAGACAAAAGAAAAAGGCACCAAAGGAAAATATGAGCTTCAATTGTTAACATTCTAAAAGTCCATAAGATGAGGGTTTTTTCTCTGAAAGAATACCAAATGGGCTAAAAAAAGAAAAGTATGCTATATGATCTTGTCTGGAATTAGATGATGTAGAAACTATGTAAATGCTCAGAGAAAGGAAAAAATAAAATTGGCTGTATGTAGAGATTCCTTGTTTTCAACTAGGACAGGACTTTGTTCTTTGGGCTTATTCCTTACAGTGTTGTGCTTACTTTGTGAAGTCCTCTGTGGTGTGAGTTAGTGTTCCGTAAGCATTCATTGGGTTGAAGTGAATATATTTTTCTGTTCCAGTTGCCTACCCATACCAGATAATTATTTACCTCCAATGAGATAAATTATGTTAAAATGGAAAATAAATAGAAAAGTGTTAGGTCAGAGTAAGGTATTGCTAAGTAAGGACATCATTTGGCCATTGTACTGAAATCCTGCTAGTTGTGCCATGAACACTTACTACCACATCAGAGCACACAAACAGAGATGATCATCCCTACTGCAGAAACCCTGTGCTGATACGTACAGACTGCAAAAAACAAACCAAACCAAAAACAAACCCCAACTTCCATTTACCTAATAGGACTTTCTGGCAGTTGCTGAACATTGCTTTGCTCCTAAAGTTCATTGGCATAAAATTGTTCTTTAAATATTGCTGGGCAATGAAATAATACAGTGGTCAAAAGAGCTTAGGCTGTGGATCCGACAAATTGGGCACCAAGTCTTAGCTCTTCCATTTATGTCCCGGTGACAGTAATCACCTGTGGGATTAGCATACTGGCTTGAAAACCTTCATGTTCATTGTTTATAGCTCAGAAAGAGTATAATTAAATAACAACTATTACTGACATTTTTACACTGCACCTTTTTGGACTTCGTGTATATTATCAGATTTAGTTCTCTAAGGTTCTTTGACTCTGTTTTTTGCTGTTTCAAGTTTGCCCCATTTTCTCTCCAAAAGAATTATAGTTTTGCTTAAAAAGTCAGAATTGCTGTTATCTTCAAATTAAAGTTGATTAAACATTTCCCCAAGTATTTTATGTTTTTAGCTTATACTGTTTTTTTCTTCCCTCCCCTCCTCTTTCTGCAATACTGTATTGGGGGACTGAGTTTTGTAAGTTTGTTCTCAGTTCTCAATGTAAACCTGGAAGCTTTTAAGTGATAACTTTTTTTCTAGTGTTCTGGGATTGGCAATTAAGATGTTCTCTCCACGGATATTTTTCCTTGGAGAAATTGAGACATCTATTTTCAGTCCTTGCCTTTCTATCTGAAGTGAGTTTCCATATAACAACACTCTTTTTCCTTTATCTTTGTGCCATTCTTTGAGTCTTCTCTGCTTGTGTTTTTTCATTGTTGTGTCCAGCAATACTGCACATAGTACTCAAGTGATAAAAGAAACATAGTTTTATAACAAAGTAAAGAATTTTTTTTTCCTCCCAGTACACTCCTGGTGATGGCCAGCATTTTCTTGACCGTACATTGAGCATTTTTCAGGCTTACAAATTATTTAACATGCAGTGTAATTCATTTTTTTTAAAGATTTTATTTATTTGACAGAGAGAAACACAACCAGAGAGGGAATACAAGCAGGGGGAGGGAGAGAGGGAGAAGCAGGCTTCCTGCTGAGCAGGGAGCCTGATGTGGGACTCGATCCCGGGTCTCTGGGATCATGACTTGAACCGAAGGCAGTTGCTTCACCAACTGAGCCACCCAGGTGCCTTCAGTGTAATTCATTTTAAAAATGTATAATTCTGTGTGTTTTGACAAATATATACAATCAAATGTATATAAATATATAGTCATGTAACCATATATGTAGAATAGTTATCCCTAAATCTTTACTGTGCTTTTTTTAAAAAAGTTTATTTTTTTAGTACTCTCTGTACCCAGATAAGGGCTTGAACTCACAACTCTGAGATTAGAGTTGCGTAATTGAGCCAGTCAGGTGTCATATACTGTGCTTTTTTTCAATCCATCCCAACCATCATCCTTTAGTTCCTCACAAGCAGTGATCTGTTTCTATAGTTTTGCCTTTTTTAGAATGATACATAAATGGAATCATAGAGCCTCAGAGAGTTGGCTATTATGTGTATTGGTATAACATTCCTTTTATTGCTGATAATATTCCATAGTATGACTGTACCACAGTTTATCCATTCATCGGTTAAAGGATGTTTGGGTTGTTTCTAGGTTCCAGCAGTTATGAATAAAGCTGCTATAAACTTTTGCCTACAGATTGTGTGAACATAAAATTTTAGTTGTCATCCTAAATATCCAGGAGCGGGCTTGCTAGGTTATGGGGTAAGTTTAAACATATTTACTTATAGACATCATAAAAAACTGCCAAATAATTTACTTTTTTAAAGAATTAACTAATTAATTAATTAAATTTATTTTAAAAACTTATTTATTTATTTATTTGGCAGAGAGAAACACAGCTAGAGAGGGAATACCAGCAGGGGAAGTGAGAGAGGGAGAGGCAGGCTTCCCGCTGAGCAGGGCACCTGATGTGGGTCTGTATGTTAGGACCCTGGGATCCTGACCTGAGCTGAAGGCAGACACTTAACTGACTGAGCCACCCAAGCAAATAATTTTAAGTAGCTGTACCATTTTACATTCCTACCAGCAGTGTAAGAGAATTCTGTTGCTTTGTATCCTCATTAGTACTTCTTACTGTAGTTTTTTCTTTTTGGGACCCTACTAATAGGCATGTAATGGTATATCTAGTTGCAGTCTGAGTTTGAATTTTCCTGGTGATTATAATGATGTTGAGCATACTTTTGTGAATTTACTATTTGTATATATTCTTTGGTGACGAGTCTGTTAAAATATTTTGCCCATTAAAAAAAAATTGGCTTGTTTTCTTACTGAGTTTTAAGAGTTCTGTATATATTCTGGCCAGAAGTCTTTTATTAGATTATGTTGATTTGTTAATATTTGTAACTGTTTTCACCCAGGATGTGATTTGTTTTTTTCATTTATCAGGTTTTTTTTTTTTGATGGATTGTCCTGAGCATTGATTTTTATACTATGCAAACAAAAGCTTTTAACAAAAGCATCTGAGTATGCCTCTGTTCATTAATGTAGAGGTATGGTTTTGATTATCCTACTTTCTTATTTTCTTTCTTTGACTTTGCCTTTGTTCCCTTCATTTCCCCCTTCGCGCGTGCACACACACACACACACACACACACACACACACACTCTTTATTTGTAAATTAAGTCTTTTAGGACAATACAGTAAATATGCTCCCAAGAAAATCAATCTTGTCACATTTATGTTTAATGGACTTTGAAATGGTGCAGCACAGGGGAAATGAATTCTGTTCTCTGTAAAAGGATTGCTTGTTTTCACAGTCTTGAAGATGGAAGCATTTATGCCACAGTCATATAGCTTGTCAAAACTGGATGTGTTCCTCTGTTTAAAATATTTGGGATTTTCCAAAAGTTGCCATTTCCTCTTGATCCTTTCTAAGGAGGGCTTGGTTTCTGATTACAGTTAACCCCTGCTTCACTGTTCAACTGCCTTTGAATAGACTTAAAATATTTAGTTCATTTAGAAAAATGGTTGAACTTCCCAAGTATTAGCATTCCATTTGCAAATGGTGGACATTTAGAAATGTATTTATATATAATCGGATTATTTTGGATTTCTGTAATTAATGGAACAGGTTGGTTCTAAGGCCTGTAAAAATAGATTTTCAGGGAAACCTGAGGACAACAGCATATTCTGTTCTTTTTGAATCAATGGTGAGAGAGAACATGTCAAACGGTCCTCATTTTTCCTCATTAAAGAGCTCAGATTTATATATAAGCATCTAAAATGAATTAGAATTTCATAATAATAATTTAATTTTTTCCTACTCAGTCATTTTCGTGTACTAAAGTTTTCATTTTAAATGCATGGTCTATAGAGACATAGTTTTGTTATGAGGAAGCTATTGTTAAAAACTGATAAGGTATAAGAATCAGTGTCATTTAACAATGCAAAGTTCTTAGGAAGTGTGGGTTTGGGCATAGACTTTTAGTTTTGTCTCTTAAAATTTGTTTAATTTGACCTTTATTAAAAAAGTAGTTTTTGCTATCTAAGCGCTATATTTAGCTGAAGCTGTATTAGAATTAGTATTTTTAAAATAACGTTTTTAATAGCAGGGGTGTTTTAGTCCTCTGATCATGGGGAAATGAATGGTTTTGTGTTAACCCTGGCTTTTAAACAGGTGTGTTGCAAGAAACCCTTTTGGTGGGTTGAAATAACCATAAACATAAAATCTTCCAGTGACCTCTTTTAAAGGTTCTTGTACTGTAATTAACTACCTTTTAAATATAAGGGTTCTGTTTGTACTGCTAATTAAATTCATAGTTAAGACTTGTAGGGCAGCATTTAACTTACGTGTTGTTTTGTCTTGGGACTTCAGTAATTTGAAAGGTGATATGAAGGTATAAATAGTGAAGTAGAAAGGTACATGCTAAATTCTCAGATCATAACTTGTCTAAAACCTAAAGATAAGGGTAAGAGACAACTCATGTGTTTTATTTTTGTAGCTATTTGCTACTGTTTTACTTTAGGATATATCATTTACCCATTGTTACTGACTTGACTTTGGAAGCATAATATGTACTAAAATTTGCTTGATTACGTCAGGTAGATTATTTGGTATATGATGCTGATATACTACAAATAAGTTTGGTTAATTCAGAGTAGGTATACCTCCATAAGATACATGTCTTAAAGTTGTTTTGTACATTTCTCTCTCCTAAAAGACTCCAGTAAAATAATGGTTAATTTAGGAAGAAAACAGGCATAACAAGAACGGAGCTGGGAGGGAGAAGACTGTACAATTAGGCAAAATGAAATAATCCACACACAAAGTAATAGGGTAGGGTGTATGTATTTGAAATGCATATAAAATGTAGAATGATAATCACAATGCTGATTAGAAGAAAAGCTTTTAGTACCTTAACAGTGTTGTATAACTACCACCTGTGTATAGTTCTAAAAGATTTTTCTTATGCCAGAAAGAAACCCTGTGTTCGTTAAGTAGTTACTTCCCATTTCCCATTCCCACAGACCCTGCAAACACCAGTCTGTGTTCTGTCTTTGTGAATTTCCTTCTTATGGATATTTCATTATAAAAGGAATTTTGTAATATGTGACATTTTTGTGTCTGGTTTCTTTCACTTATTTAGAAAAGTGTTTTCAAGAGTTTTCCACGTTGTAGTGTGTATCAGAGTATCAGTACTTTATGCCTTTTTATAACTGAATACATTATATGAATATAGCACAATTTGCTTATCCAGTCTTCCATTAATGGAGATTTGGGCTGTGTCCATCTTTTGTCTCTTTTGGATTGTGCTACTATGATCATATGTGTACACGTGCTTGCTTGAGTACCTACTTTTACGTCTTTTGGGTATATACCTAGGAGTGGGATTATGAGGTCATAGGGTAATTCTGTGTTTGACTTTTTGAAGGAAGTACCACACTGTTTTTCTGTAGTGGCTGCATCATTTTACATTCCCACTGGCAGTGTACACAAAGTTTCCTATTTCTCTGTGTTCTCACTAACACTTGTTATTTTCTTTCCTTTTTTTTTTTATTGTAGCCAACATAGTGGCTGTAAATGGCACCTCATTGTGGTTTTGAAATGCCCAGTGATACTTGAATGGCTTTTCGTGTGTTTTTTGGCCATTTGTGTCGCTTCTTTGAAGCAAATATCTCTTCTTCAAGTCCTTTGCTCATTTTTTTAATTGGGTTGTCTTCTGTTACTGAGCTATAATAAGCTTATTCCTTATGTTTTGGATACTAGACCCTTATCAAATATATGATTTGCAAATATTTTTCTCCAATTCTGTAGGCTGTCTTTTCATTTCTTGATAATATCCTTTGATGTACAACTGCTTTAATTTTGATGAAGTCTAGTTTACCTGTTTTTGTTGTTGTTGCTTTTGGTGCAAAATCCAAGGCCATGAAGACTTACCATTATGTTTTCTTCTAAGAGTTTTATGGTTTTGGTTCTTAGGTTTCAGTTGTTGATCATTTTGAATTAATTTTCTTTTAAAGATTTGTTTATTAGAGAGAATGGGGGGAAGGGCAGAAAGAGAGAAGACTCCCTGCTGACTATGGAGCCCGACGAGGGGCTTTATCCCATGACCCATGAGATCATGACCTGAGCTGAAACCAGGAGTTGGAGGCTTTTAATTGACTGAGCCACCGCCACTCAGGCACCTCTTGAGTTAATTTTTGTATATGGTGTGACATAGGTGTTCAGCTTCATTGTTTTGTGTGTGGATATCTTAATTGTCCCAGCACTATTTGTTGATTAGACCGTTCTTTCTTTTGAAATTGGGAAGTGTGAGTCCTTTAACTTTGTTCTTTTTCAGTATTTTTTGGCTATTTGGAGCCCCTTGGAATTTCATATAAATTTGAGAATTGGCTTTCCAGTGGCAGAAAGAGCTATTGGAATTTTGATAAGCGATGCATTGAATCATTAGATCACTTTGGCTAATATTGACATTTTAATATTATTATGCCTCCAGTGTGTGAACATGAAATGTTTTTCCATTTATTTAGGTCTTCTTTCTTTTTTTTTTTTTTAGTTTTAATTTTAATTTCAGTGAATTAACATAGAGTGTTATAATAGTTTCAGATGTACAGTGTAGTGATTCACCAATTCCAATTCCACATATTGAATGTTTTTAGGCAGTGTTTTATACATTTCATTGTACCAGTCTTTCATCTTATCTGTTAATAAATTTGTTCCTATGTATTTTACTTTGGATGCTATTATAAATGGAGTTGTTTACTTAATTTCCATTCATTTTACTTTATTTTATTTTACTTAGTCTATTTTAAGTAGGCTTCATGTCCATCATGGAACCAGTGTGGGTCTTGAACTCATGACCCTGAGATCAAGAAGATCAAGAGATCAAGACCCAAGTTGAGACCCAAGAGTCAGGTGCTTAACCGACCGAGCCACCCAGGCACACCTTCTTTTTAAAAAAAAAAAAAAAATTTAATTAAATTAATTAATTAATTTATTTATTTTTAATTTTTTTTCAGGCACATCTTCTTAATTTCTTTTACAGATTGTTTATTGCTGGTATTAGAAACACAACTGTTTTTTTTATGTGTGTGAGTGTTGATCTCAGACTGTGGCAAAAAATATACTTATAATAAATTTTGAGGGGTGCCTGTCTGGCTCAGTCAGAAGGCGAGCAACTTTTGATCTTGGGGTCATGAGTTCAAGTCTCGCATTGGGTATAGAGATTGCTAAAAAAAAAAACCACAAGCAAAAAAATAACTTTTAAAAATCCAAAGATTTAAAATAAATTTTGAAGGGTAGAATTTGATGGCCAAAACAATGTAGGAGAAGTATATTTCAAGCACAGAGAACTCCTTGATGAACAAACATTTATTAAACTACCTTTGCATGGGGATCATGGGAAAAACAAAGAGGAACTATATTGTGGGGAAAAAAAGCACATACGGTAACTCTAACAGAAAACAGATTATGAGACAGTGTAAGGAGAGGGCAAAGAAAAAGTGACTCGAATTTCTATCTAATGGTGTTTTCTATTTTGTGAAAACAACCAGCCAAGTATTTGATGGCTAAATGAAGTAATGAAGTGAAAATACCTCAGAATCTGGTAAGGCATTATGGAAATGTAAGGTGAAGTGATTTCTCCCATGCCCTTCAGTTTCCATACCAACTTGTGTAATAGTCAACTAATAGGGAAACTAATTTGTTTTTAGGGAGGTTAGCTGGTTTGAAAGAGTTAATCAGCAGGAAATTGTGACCTACTTGCTTTTGGGAACAGAGCTGTTTATTTATAATTATTACACACTCCTTTAGTATTGAAATATATAGTATATGAAACTTTCTACCCTTTAGTCTTCCCCCTTTCACATTTTAACTCATTGGAACAATAGTTTCTTTAAGAGAATTTTCTGTAATTTACAGTTTCTTAGGAGTGCAGCAACTAGGGCTGTATTACTTGACCCCATGTTGCTGTAAGAATGATTAGCTTAATGTTTTTGTTTTGTGCTACAGGGACATTAATTGGAAAAAAAGAAATCAACTTTTAAAAACAGAGACAAGGGCTATAAAGTAATCTCTTTCCTAGTCTTTTGAAAATCTAAAAAGGCAGGTAAAAATTGTTTTTGTAATTGTGTGCTTTGTCAGAGAAGTGTGAAAATACTTTGCTCTTATATAGAAATAGTTTCATTCGAATATAGCATTCCTCTGCTTCTTTTGGAAGTGTGGAGATAACCATTTAATCCCATTCGGAATCACAAGAGGTCAGCACACTTTGAAAAAACGTCATATTAGATTAACTTTTAGGTGATACGTAAGTAGGACAGAAACAGGAAAAACAGTTACTTAAAATGGGAATGACAAATTTAAGTTCCCATTCTATCTTCCACTGTTCATTGTATCCATAACAGATACTGCTAATAAACCACAGCTTTTCTGTTGAATTTTGGTTCTGGCCTTAGAAATTTTCTCAGCCTAACAGGCAGTATTTAGGAGTTAGTATGTGACAGGAAACCTGTTTGTGCCTTTTTTTGAATGGAAGTTTCATGAGGGTAATTTTCTCCTTCATTTTATTCATTCCTTTGTCCCCAGTACCTACAATGTGTTTGACACATAGTAGAGCCTCAGTAAATGTCAAAACAAACAAAGAGATGAGCGTCTGTCTCAGAAAGTGTGTGTGAGATAGGCAGGCTTGGAGACTTGAACTTTGATTCTTTTGTTTAAGCATCAAAATCTGTTCCCCTTTAGGTGGATGTTTGTGTGCATTTATTAGCTTAGGTCAGCACAGTCTTTCTTCTGGTTTTGAATATTCTGGCATGTTTTTCATACTGAGCATGGCTGATCTGGCCATGTGCCACACATATGGTTGACATCTTTGAGTAACAGAGATACAAGTACGTTTGATAGCTTGATCAGTATTCACTTCCCAATATATAATAGCTTAATTTTGTTGAATTTGCATTTAAAATATTATAGACAGTGTGCTAATTACTGCAATGTCAGTGTGGATTAGACAGCTGACAAAGCAAACATTCGAGGACCAACATCTGTGCCAAAACACCTTTAATTACAGTAGGCTTTGATCGGCCTAATTTCTTCCATAAATAAATTCATTATATTGGAACTGTTCAAATCTCTGAGAATAATAAGCCAACAACTTTTCCCCCCCAAACCTGTGCTAACAAGAGAGTAAATGTCTTTTTCCATTCTTGCTTAAGTAAAGTTCTGTTCTTTTTTAAGATAGCTTGTTAGGCAACTCTATTTGTCATAGAATCCCTGAGCATGATGTAAATGCTTTTTAAAATTTTTATTGATATTAAACTCTTAAACTCTTAATATTATCTAAGAAATTTCACTATTTTTCTAGTAGATGCCACTGTCAAGTGATTTTGTCCTTGGAAAATTAGAGACATTGTTACTTTTCATAAAAGATGGAAGGCAGGTGTCCTTGATCTCTGAACTGTTGGATTAGGGCTGTGTCACAGTTTTTAGTATATTTCAGACTGCTGTATAGTACAGTTATTCTGTGCTAATTTTTTCAGCCAGGGAGCCTGCTTCTCTCTCTCCTGCTCTCCCAGTCAAATAAATAAATAGATAGATAAATAGATAAATAGATAAATAAAATCTTAAAAAAACCCCATCACTACCACCAAGCCAATGATGCTACTACTTACCTTTGTAGGTAACGATTGTAACCACCTTCAAAGAAGAGGAATGCACAGATCATCTCTGGATTTTCTGCTAGAATTACCATTGGGAGCATCTGTTCAAGAAAGCACAAGCTTCTAAGTGTTTTGTAGTTGAATATAAATTTTGTTCTTTGTAGTCTTTTAGATAACTTAAACTAAGGCTGCATCAACAAAACATGAAAATAAACAGCTGTAAAGTTCAGTAGGATTTATGGTTTAGTATTTGAAAATAGAACATGGGTATATAGTGATGACTTTAAAAATAACTTTAAAATCATTTTTTATACCAGACAATGCCATGACAGTCTAAAATGAAAATGACATATGTTTTCATATTATTGATGAGGCATAGCAGTAGATTTGAAATTACAGCTGAAACCTTTGTCATACCCTTGGGAGAGGGTAGGTTGTGCAAATAAAGAGAGCAATTCCTTTTTTTAGAGAAGAAATGGGTTTTCTTCTGATGGTTACGGCAACATGATGGAATCCAGGGCTAAGGTCTTGGCAGGCATTATGTGCAATTAAGGAGATTAAATATGAAACTGACTTTCAAGTAGTTCTATGGCTAAATTACATTTACCATACTTAACAATTTATAAGTTCAGTTTATTTGTAAGACATATTTAAAGACTTTATTGAGGGGCGCCTGGGTGGCTCAGTTGGTTAAGTGACTGCCTTTGGCTCAGGTCATGATCCCGGAGACCTGGGATTGAGCCCCGCATTGGGCTCCCTGCTCGGCGGGAAGCCTGCTTCTCCCTTTCTCACTCCCCCTGCTTGTGTTCCCTCTCTAGCTGTGTTTCTGTCAAATAAATAAATAAAATATTTTTTTAAAAAAAAGACTTTATTGAGAAGTTAAAATGTAAACACTGGAATCACTTAGAGGACTGTGCACACCGTTACATAATCAAGTATACTTTAGCTGTGTAGGTCAAAGCATAATTACCTTACATTTTTTTAAACCTTAGAATTTTAGATAATTGTAGCATCATTGGCTTGGTGGTAGTGATTTTTTTTTTTAAGATTCTATCTATCTATCATCTATCTATCTATCTATCTATCTATCTATCTATCTATCTAGTTCGTTCATTTGTTTGTTAGTTAGTTATTTGACTGGGAGAGCGAGAGAGGGAGAAGCAGGCTCCCTGGTTGAGCAGGGAGTGCGATGCGGGACTCAATCCCAGAACCCTAATATGATCATGACCTGTGCTGAGGCAGATGCTCAACTGACTGAGCTACCCATGTGCTTGGTGGTAGTGCTTTTTTATAGGGTGTAGACAGGGTGTTAGCATGGTGGAAACAGAGCACACTGATAGATAAAGCAACCAGGTTCTAGTCTAAGTTCTGGGCCATCAAGACATTTGTGACTTCAGTCAAATTACTTAATTTCTCTTTAATCCTTTACTTTTTTCATTTTTGAAATGTGTGTATGATCATTTTGATTTTTAAACTCTCTTCCATCTGTTATGCTAAAAAGGATTTACCAGATTGAAAACAAAATTTTTTTAAGGAAAAGGTTAACTTATCTAAACTTAGTGTTTAAGGATGGTTTTGGTTATTTTCTTTTTTAAGATTTTATTTATTTATTTGACAGAGAGAAACATGGCTAGAGAGGGAACATAAGCAGGGGGAGTGAGAGAGGGAGAAGCAGGCTTCCTGCTGAGCAGGGAGCCCAACATGGGGCTAGATCCCAGGACCCCGGGATCATGACCTGAGCTAAAGGCAGACGCTTAACGACTAAGCCACCCAGGCACCCCAGTTTTGGTTCTTTTAAACACCCAATTTGGTTAGTTTTCTTAAATACTGTTTTTTTAATGGTGATAGACTATCACCGTGAAATGACTTTAAGCTAGATTGCTGCAGTTAATTTTTTAAAAATATTTTCAAAGTAAAATTTTAGTTTGTGTTAATAGTTTGGATATAACCTAGTATTTTCAAATTAGGAAAAATTTGAAGCTCTCAAAAATAGTGCATCATTAAAATAAAACATTAAAATATAGGGTGGTTTGGGCACCTGGGTGGCTCAGTGGGTTAAAGCCTCTGCCTTCAGCTCAGGTCATGATCCCAGGGTCCTGGGATCGAGGCCTGCATCAGGCTCTCCACTCAGCAGGGAGCCTGCTTCCTCCTCTCTCTCTGCCTGCCTCTCTGCCTACTTGTGATCTCTCTCTCTGTTAATGAAAAATTAAAAGTCTTTAAAAAAAAATGTAGGGTGGTTTGAGTGATCTGTTATAATACTACTAAGCGTAGTAGTAAAAATTAGTCCTTATGGATATTTACCATAAAAGTTGTATTCATAAAGGATGAGCAGATCAAGTCAGAGCAAAAGTGGAGATTTCTTCTGGTCATCTCTTTATTATACAGGAAGGTGTTTTGCAAATTTGGGCACATGACTTGTAAGTGGGTTGAAAAATTAACTTAGTGGGTCATGACTAGCATTAAGAAAAATATAACATAGAGGTGCCCCGGTGGCTCATTTGGTTTGGCGTCTGACTCTGGATTTTTGGCTCAGGTCATAGTGTCAAGGTTGTGGGATCCAGCCCTGCCTCCGGCTCTGGGCTGAGTGTGGAGTTTGCTTGGGATTCTCTCTCTCTCCCTCTTCCACTCCTCCCTATTCACACTCTCTCTAGGGAAAAAATATATATAATATAGATGACAGTATATTACATGTAGTAACAGTAAACACTTTTTCATGCAACTTTGGTTTCAGTGATTGTGTATGTTGGTTCATAATGTAAAAATGACCTCCATCTTCACTGTGAGCACTTAGCAAAGCATGTAACACGATCTTCGCTGTGAGCACTTAGCAAAGCATGTAACACGTTCAGGGTAAAAGGCAGTTAGTAAAAGTTCAGCTGCACAAAATTTAATGTGATAAGTCTGTGTGCGAGAAACCCCAAAATACCTTCAGGAAAGTTTTCTAATACAAAATGGCATTAAGAAGATTGCCAGAAGTTTTATGTTGTGTTGGGATTGTTTTGTTACATGCCAGTGACCTTCCTCTGGGTATAGGGACGATGTTTCATTTAGTTTCATATCAGTGTGCATGATGGGAAGGAACTGATATTTAGAGCCAGAGATCTGGTTCTCTTTTTGAGTCCGATCACATATAAACTTTGGGACATTTGACAACTTTTTTTTTTTTTTAGCACTCTGAGCTTCCACTTCTTTATTTAAGAAGGAAAATAATGATACTTCACGATTAAGACAGGTACCACTTATAAACACCCAAGTATTTTGCGTGGACATAATAGATGCTTAACAAACACTTTACTAAGTTAATATAAAGGCTACAAAACATAATAGAATATTAGTGTTTATTTTAAAACACTGTTTTGAGTCTCCTGGAAGAAGTATGGGGTGTACGATTAATTGGATCCCATCAGTGGGTAGAAATTCCCCATGACCTTTTGAAAAATTAAAAGGAGCTATAATTATAGAAGATAGCTTTCTTTAAAAGAAAAAAAATCAAACATTGCCCAATTAAGAAAGTGTAACGTGCAAGATGTAAATGAGAAGTCAAGTAGGCCAAATCAAATCAAAGAGTTACTTGTTAAGATTAAACATGAATCCAGATAAACCTTCCTCAAGTCAAAGAGCCCAGGTAAAGATTCATTAGTAATCCTTGGAACTGTTGATATTCATGTGTAAATTATATGTGCAAGGATGAAAAATAGAGGTATGTTTAGATGGAATCTTGATCTGAAACTTTGTTTAAAATTAGAAGTAGACAGGACTGTTGAAAGAATAGAATATTCTTGGCTTAATTAGCAAACAAATACAGTCAGTCACTTCATAAAGTGGTTCACACTGTAGTTTTGAGAAAATTAATGGCTGGAGTTAATGGAACTGTTGGCTGGATTTATGTAATATAAAGATAGGTTATCTGTGTAAATCCCATTATAAGAAAGTTTGTTGAGAAGTCACAGAAAATTGTGTGTCATCTAGTTTTGCTATGTATTTTTTTTAACATTTTATTTTTAAGTAATCTCTACACCCAGTGTGGGGCTTGACTTACAACCCCGAGATCAGGAATTGCATGCTCTCCCAACCGAGCCAGCTGGATACCTCAATCTTGCTATATTTTAATATTCAGATGTTGGAACAAAAAAATATTGAATGTGGTTTTATAAAAGAAAAGCCTGCTTAAGTAGCAAACTGAAGTTATTTTAGAGGATTATTGGAGTGTGTGGGTGAGAGAGAAACAGTGACAATTATCTATGTAAGCTTTATAAAACCAAAGTTCAAATCCAAAAGGAATAAAAAATTGTGTTACTGTAGAATGGAGGAGAAATGTTTTATTCTTGGAGTCACACTGGCTTAAAACAGGAAATAAATATGGTTGTGAACTATCATTTCTCTGGAGGAAAAGTGTGTGTGTGTGTGTGTGTGTGTGTGTTTGTGGGTCCCCAAGAAATTGGTACTAGGAATAATCTCATTCCATATTTTTATAAATGGTGTAAAGGAAGGTGTATACAGTCAACCTTTAGCTCCTTTGGGTAGTGAATACCCCAGGGAAGAAACCTAACTGCAGGTAAAGCGTGAGCAAAAAAACTGAACTAGTGTGGTATAGTTTTCAGTGGCTTATTTAGGAAAAAATCATATGAATTATATTTATTAACTGAGGAGTCCTGAATTCAGTTGTAGTCAAGATAAGAATCAGTAAGCTGTTCTGGATGGTTCTCTATAGATACTGTGCTAAGATCAGTAATATGTTAGGCATTCTTGGGAAGAGTGTGAGAACAGCATGTTATTTTTGCCTTTGTAGAAAATTACGCTTTAGACACACAAAAAAGAGAAGTGCTGTATGTTCCTCTGTTAAATGAAAATAATGAACTATCTGAACACATGGCAGTAAACTTACAAATACTTGTTTCTTAGAGCTCTTAATACTGAAGAGGAGGACATAATTGAGGTTATTGAAATATGATCTTGGATAAGTTCTTCAGAGTCCGTCACGCTGGAATTGAGGGTGGGTTAAAAGTGCTTCTAGGAGTTTTAGAAGAGTCAAGTTTTAGGATAAATTAAAGAAATTTTCTATATATTCAAGAGTAAACTTGTGGAAATTAGTATTACCATATAGAATATAGATTGAAAAAAAGCATGCATGAAAATTAGATTCACAGATGATCCATGCAGAACAGAATATTAAAGAAAACTGGAGATTACCTAAAATTATGTTTTTTCCATTTGGAAAATGACATGGTTTTCCTTGGTGTCAGACAGATTTCAGAATTTGATGGAATGCTGACATGACTGGAGACCACCCGGAGTGTGTAGCGGGCCTACCGATGCCCCTGAGGGTCAAGGAAGTCCCCTTCTGTATTTAGTTTGCTAATAGTTTTTGTTTGTTTGTTTGTTTGTTTTCCCTTTCCAATTTGTGTCTAACGATCTGGTCGTATAGTTTGCTTATTTTGTCCATTAGGGCTCTCAGGTAAGAATTTATTTTTCATGATTATCACAAGGCTTTAATTTATTCTTGAGGCAGTTTTCTTTTTTTTTAAGATTTTATTTATTTATTTGACAGAGAGAGACACAGCTAGAGAGGGACCACAAGCAGGGGGACAGAGAGAGGGAGAAGCAGGCTTCCCAACGAGCAGGGAGCCCGAGGTGGGGCTCGATCCTGGGACTCCAGGATCATGACCTGAGCCGAAGGCAGACATTTTAATGACTGAGCCACCCAGGCACCCCTTGGCAATTTTTTGATAATGTATATTTTTCTAGACTATTATTGATTCTATATTTTTTCAAATACTGGCATAAAGTTGTTCATAATATTCTTCTGTGAGTATTAAAAGTCTCTGTTGGGGGCACCTGGGTGGCTCAGTCACTTGGGTGTCTGCCTTCACTCAGGTCCTAATCCCAGGGTCTTGGGATCAGGCTCCTTGCTCAGCGAGGTGCCTGCTTGTCCTTTTCCCTTTGCCATCCCTCCCCGCCCCTCCACCAGCTTATGCTCTCTGTCTCTACCTCTGTCAAATAAATAAAATCTTAAAAAAATAGGTCTCTGTTGGTAGCCAGAATTATGTCCTCCTAAGTTCTTTTTGCCACACCCCGTTTTGTTTTGCTTATTTTCTTGACATTAGATTTTTAAAGTAGGAACTTTATTATTTATTCCTCATTTTACCATAATATAATGCCCTCATGTAACACGCCCCCAGTTAACTTCTGCTGGACTGAATGAAGCATGACTTTAGTTCTTCTGTCTCTGGCCAGTAGTTTTTGTCCATTGCCCATTTTTCTTACCCATTTGCCTCCATTCCCCGAAGGTAGGCATTTTGAAACATTTTTTGCCCTCTCTTTTGTGCCAGTGTATTCTTTTTATTGATGATCTCATCCTCTCCAAGCTATTGCCATCACCTTTATTTGGATAGCTCTGAATTTATAACCCGGACCTGACCTCTCTTCTAAGCTCTAACTGCTTGCCTGACGTTTCTGTCTGCTACACCTTCATTGTAGCCCAACCAAAGTGAAACTCTTTCCTTCCCTCCACCCAAACCAGTTCTTCTCCCAGATTTCCTGTTTTCTGTTAATTGGCGCTGCCACTCTCCCAGGCGCAAAACATCAATCATTGCCTCTCCTCTCTTCCCTTCTACGTGTCCTCGCCTGCCAGGCTGTGTGCAGCCCCCCTCACCGGGTCTCCATATGTATGCAGACCTTTTCATTCCCCTGTCCCCTCAGTACGTTGCACTGGGCTATTGCAGCACCTCCTGCCTTGTTGACAGAGTCAGTTCGTTTCGGAACTGAAATTCGATTAAACTTGCTACCGCACCATAACCAGAGCACATGTTAGCCTCACTCACATTACTCTGTTCTCCCACAGGCTTCCCAAATAGGTCCGGACCCCCCCCCCCCTTAGCTTTGCAGGTCTTCGCTAATAATGCCCACTTTCCTGTTGGTGTGTCTCTCCCTTGCTGCCCTGCTCATGCTTGTGCTCCAGCTTGAGCGCTTCATCTCTGTTGCTTTCTAGCGTTGTTGTCCAGCTGCCGACTCTTCAAGCAATACCCTTTCCTTCACCCTGCCTATCGAAAGGAAGCTTGTCAGGTGTAATCTCTTATATTCTTGGCTACCTTTGGGAACCTGCAGAACATATTTGTTTTTTTTCCACCTCACTTTGTATTAGAGCCATTTGTGTGTTTACCTAATATACTACTACTAGATCATAAACTCCTAGTGGGGAGGAACTGTTTCTTACCTTTTTGTTTTTTGTTGCCTCAGCAATTTGTTGGCAGGAAATACTGATTGAAGAAACTTCAAGGGGACTTCTTACACTCTCTTCCTTAAGTCTACCTAAGACATTTACTGTAATGTGAGTTAACACTATAGAAGTGCCATAAACTTCGCCTTTCTAGAGACTTAGCTGCAGGTGTGCCTGTCTTGCTCCTGGGGGCTGGTGTTACCTTTCTCACAGGTGTGGACTTTATAGTTAGTAAAGCTTCTACTTGGAGAGAGTCCAAAGACATCACAATAGAAACATGAATTTCTGCTGTGGCAGGCCTCAGTTGTATCTTGTGTTGGCTCTCTCTCTATTTTTTAAAGATTTTATTTATTTGACAGATCACAAATAGGCAAGAGAGGCAGGCAGAGAAAGAGGGGGAAGCAGCCTCCTCGCTGAGCAGAGACCCTGATGTGGGACTTGCTCCCAGGACCCTGAGGTCATGACCCATGGCTCTCTCTTTTTTTGGGTGGGTGGATGGGGCTTATTTCATTTAAATGAAGGATTTGAAGAACTCATGATGGATATTTTAAAGGTTAAGGTAAGTTAATGTGTGTGAATTCAATGTGGAACTATAAAGTAAGGTAAATCTCACTATTTTTGTTCCTTAATCTAGAATGAAAATGATTAAAAATGAGAGATTAAATTTTATTTACATTGAAGAAAAGCATTTTAGGCCAGTCCGTCAGTATATTTTACATGGATGGTATTGGCAAATAATAAAATTATGCTTTGGTTCTTGAAAAATCCTGATGAACCTGTCCATTAGCTTGTCAACAAATTAAAGTTCTGAAATTCCATCATGGTAAAAGATTGGGGAGTGTTTGGGAATATGTGCTCCAGATATGCGTGAGAATTATATTAAGTGTTAGTTTGCTACCATTTATGAAGCTTAGGTTTCTATTCTGACCAGCAGCTTGAGTACAGAGATAGATACGCTGTGACCCAGTCTTTGTTCTGTAGCTCCCACTTCCCCCCCCCCCCTTGCCTGCCTTCCACAAGTATTTTCCAACTTCTTGGTGTGATTTAGGCACTGGCCTAGAAACCAGCGATGCAGTGGTGAATAATGCAGATCCCAAAGCTGCCTGCCTGCAGCTTCTAGGCCGGTGGGCGCTTGGATATAGATATATAGGATAAAGCTCCTGATTTTGTAAGAGAATATGAGTTCGTATGGCAATGTTTAGATTTTTATTTTATGTTTAAAATATTTTATAGATAGATAGGTAGATAGATATAGATAGATAGATAGATAGATAGATAGATAGATAGATAACAACCCAGGGCAGAGACAGCTGCAGAGGGAGGAGAAGCAGACTCTCTCCTGGCCAGGGAGCCCCATGTGGGACTCAGTCCCAGGACCCAGAGCTCCTGACCTGAGCCAAAGGCAGACACTTGACTGCTTAACTGACTGAGCCGCCCAGGCACCCTTTTTAAAGGAGAAAGGCAGGTAGCTCATGTTCAGATCGATAGTTATTTCACCAGCAACCAGAATTTTAAGCTTTGGTAATATAAAGATATTGTGCTCAGGACAGGGCACGGGCTTTTTAATCTGATCCTAGTATACTGATCTCTGTAAATAGGGATGTTACCAGGAGTTAGGTGTCTTATCTCTGTAAATAGGGATGTTAGGAGAAGTAATTAATGTTTAGCAAGCACTTTGATATTTACGTCCAGTGGCTGTAAACAGTTATTAAAAAAGTCATTGTACAGGTCAGAATGACAGGTGCAGCGATGACGCCAGAGCGAGGGCCAGAAAAGCAGGGTCTTTACAGCTTTGAAGGAGGCGCATGTGAAAATGTGCTATTGCCGAGTAAATGTTTTATTATGAAACACTTACAGTTAGGATTTCGTCCATAGATTTCTGTACGTTTCCCAGGGTCAGAAGAAACCACGTTAAGCTCTGTTTATGAACACAGATAACTTGATTATTTCTTGATTAGAGTGTTGTATATACAGTACCCTGGATTCTAACTCTTCATAGTGAGGGTAGTAACTCCTTACAAGTGTCATTTCATGGGAAAATAGCAAGCACTGCAATTCTTTGTATTTGGACATGAGCAGTAGGGGCGGGTGAGAGTTGCGGTTTGGTGTGGGAAGAAGATGGTGGGCATGGAGCCCTGGTCCTAACTGCCTGCTCACCTCAGCCTCCCTTCTGCTAGCTGGCCTGTGATCTTGAAGTTGCTTCTTGCTGTCACTTTGACACTTAGGCAAAGCACCTGGATTCTTCTGTCTCGGTTACTTAAAAAAAAAAAAAAATTGGGGAGTATTAGAATAGACCTCCTTCAGCTTCTGGTGAATAATAATAGTGGTAGTAGTCATAATCATAATCATAAATCTGTGATTTGGAGAGCAATAGTAGAAAATGCTAGGCAAAATAAGTTGGCGTTCATAGATTATTTGTGAGAGGGATTAAATGCTTGCATTACATTTAGGAGTGTACAGCTACAACAGATCTAAATTTTGAGTGATTCATCATTTGAATAGGATTTTACAAGTTACCAGGACCGGGTCCAAGCATTATATGTATTTCTATAAGTCAAGATTTAGCAGCTATCAAACTGCTGCTAATTGTTTCTGTGCTTACTGGGTTTGGAGAGAAGATAGGATGCAGGGGGGGACGTGGTTGGGTGGAGGTGCTGTTAATCCTGTGGAAACAAATGGCACAAAGTCTACTTCTTAAAAAAAAATGCTTTGAAATTTTATCTGGCTGAAAAATTACTGAAGACAACTTCTGAGCAGAGAAAAAATTTAGAAACCATGCATGGCACGTTTACAAATTCTTTGAAAAAACTGTCTGTGAAGGTCTTTGGAGTGATTATTTATCCCTCTATTCCCATATGTCACACATTGCCTTTTTACCCCTGGGGAGTAACCATATTGCATTATTTGTGATCCTTTGGAGTTGTATGAAATGATAATTTAACTTTTCAGATGTGGTTAATCTACAGGCCCGCTTCCTAACCATTAGCACACATGGCATGACAGGCTTAAATGTTTCCAGGTGTGATTAAAGAACTTGGACGGTAAATTACTCCTAGATTATCTTGGCCACTGTAATTTACTACAGAACTGCAGCTTTGGCACCGGCAGTTGAAAAGAGTATGTTAATAGTAACTCCATTTGAGACACATTTTACATTAAATAAATGAACTGTCTTCTTGAGACAGTTAAGTGTTCCTTTTTTATACTATTCGGAACTATATTTTGTCTTTCAAATGGCTGAAGTTTTGTCAATAGGCAGCTCCTGATTTACATAATTGAATTGTTTTGTAAGACTGCAGTTTGGGAGTTCTCTCCCCACTGCTGTGGAGACCTCTGCTTCTGTCAGCCCCGCTTTTTATCTCCACCTTGGTCCACAGAGAAGCCATCATCTTTTCTCCACTCCACAGCATGTCCCAGTTCCGGGAACGGAGTCTCGTTTTCCTCCAAAAAAGGCTCACCATTAATCAGTGCGTAAGAGAGCCCATTTAACACTCTGTTGTGTTGTTAGCAGTAAACAATCCTTGGAGATCTAGAGGGGATTGTTGTTAGTAGAGACATAGAGAGTGTGTGTTCTATTCTGTAGCTGGCCAGAGGCGGAGTGTCAGTCCGGGCAAAGGTAGCAGGTGAGGTGAGAGAGAGAGAGGCAGCAGGCTTGCCCACCCAGGGCTGGAAAGCATCCACTGCTGAGCTCTGCCCATACACACTGTTCTTTACCCACGGCCGTCTTCTCTTTAGCTTAGCACCTGCCCTCAAATCTCCAGTCCCCGTCTTGGTCTTCAGCCCTGCTTAATAAAACTTTCCACCTTTCCCTGCCCATTATCTGTGCTGTAACATTTCCTGCATCCCCAAGGTGCCTCCTCTCTGGCCCCACTCTGTGGGAGACACAGTATTCTCTCACTCTCCAGCAGAGGGGAGGCAGGCATCACCTCTGCCCCACTGCTGTGGGTTGGAGGGGAGGTAGATTCCCGAAACCCCTGAGGCAAACTCTAAGTTTTCTTACTGAAATGTTTTTACTCACGCCTATTTGCTTTTACAGGACTGTAAACATTCTCTAATGCTATCCAAATAGAATATATGTATTCAGAAGACTTTCGTTGCTGGTTGGAGGTAGCGTGATAACCATTTATAACACTAATTATGAGAGTGTCCCAGGTTCCATACAGTCAACCTAAAATGGATTCTTTGAAGCACATTTTTCTAGGAAGATTATTTTATCTGATGGAACTCAAGGTATCTTCCTTCGCTTTTTTTAACCTGGATTTATTTTTTTCATAAGTGAACTCTGCCCTCACTTGGGCCTCGAGTCACAACCTTGAGATTAGGAATCGTACTCTACCGACTGAGCCAGCCAGTATTGTGATGAAAGCTTCAAATAAGATACAGATTCTTTTTTTTTTTTTTTTTTTTTAAAGATTTTATTTATTTGACAGAGAGAAACACAGCCAGAGAGGGAACACAAGCAGGGGGAGTGAGAGAGGGAGAAGCAGGCTTCCTGCCGAGCAGGGAGCCCGATGTGGGACTCGATCCTGGGTCTCCAGGATCATGACCTGAGCCGAAGGCAGTGGCTCAACCAACTGAGCCACCCAGGCGTCCCAAGATACAGATTCTTAATGAAAGAAGATAAGGATCTTTTGTCCTCATAATTTTACATTGGTAGCCCGTTTTTGTTTTTTGTTTTAAGATTTTATTTATTTCTCAGGGGTGAGAGAGAACATAAGCGGGAGCAGCAGAGGGAGAGGGAGAAGCAGGCTCCCCACTGAGCACAGAGCATCATGCAGAATTCGATCCCAAGACCCCGGGATCATGACCGAGGCCGAAGGCAGATGCTTAACCAACTGAGCCACCCAGGCGTCCCCTCGGTTGTCTGTTTTAACATGCCAGCGTAAATCGTTACTGATTACTTGGGTTTGGGGATCATCTTTGAGGTATTCATGGTATGGAAAGATTCATCGATTAGTTATTTTTGCCATTCTGGGAAGGGTGTTACATATGGCAGAATGAAACTTAATGGACCAGAAGGGGCATAAGTAGAAATTTTGCACTGGTTTCACATATAAAAACATAACTTTTAAAGGAATATTTGATCAGAGGCATTGAATAAACTTCAATTCTCTTAGTGACTTTGTCCCTTGAAAATTGTTTACTAACCCGTGGGGTTATAACTAGAGGCATTTGCTAATGTATTTGCAGTGACTGTTGAAATAATTCAAATTTATTGACCATAGGAGGATATTAAATATTTATCTTTTCTGCTTAGTGCCTGTAGTGAAATAGAATATGAGTTAATGGTTAATGGCTTATAGGTTGTTATTTCTGAGATAGTATTTTCATGTACTTTATCCAGTGGTGTTACTTATGCTTTGTAAGTGTTAAAAAGCATATTTGGAATCTACCATACATAAATTTTCCTGCTCAGCTAAACAATATTCCAGAAGAGATTTTTAACTGTGTAGAGTGTGTGTGTGTGTGTAACTGCAAAGGGAGAAAAGTATGTAAATTGTGGCTAGGGAGATATCGATCTTTTTCTTTAAAAACAAAACAAAACAAAAACAAATAGAGAGGCACCTGGGTGGTTCACTTGGCTAAGTGCCTCTCTGAGTCTTGATTTGGGCTCAGGTCATGATATTAGGGTTGTGAGATCACGTGAAGCCTGCCTAAACTCTCTCTGTCTCTTTCTCTGCCCCCAACCCCATATTAAAAATAAAAAGCCCCAAATTAGAATGGAATAATAATGTATTAATATTTTGTAATGTGTATTCTAGCACATAGGCGATACTTACTACAATCTAGAATTATAAGGTTGGTAGTAATTCAACATATGAGAATCTAGCAGTCACATTAGATTAGTATTAAGATAACTAAACTCAAAAAAAGTATTTGTAGATGTAGGATCAGAGAAAAAAAAGCTAACTTATTTAGGTTTCCTTCAAAGTAATGGTAATGTAGTATCAAACTAAAAAGGACTTGAGATTTTATTTGAATTGGTATGAATGTTAAGGACATGAAGCAGTATATGCAAGTTTTAAACTTTAAGGAAAATAATTTATGGATTTATTTTGAATTTTCTGAAAACTAGATATTCGGAATTGATTTACAAAAGATAGTAAGAGAAGTTTCGGTTTTTTTGCAGTCCCTAAAGGACTATTTGAGGGTTTTTTGTTTTGTTTTGCTTTCTCTTACATTAATTTTCAAGATCCCAAAGTTGACAGCATTAATGTTGTTAATTGTTTTTTTAATTCAAGTATTTTATATCGTACTTATTATTTTTTAAAGATTTTATTTATTTATTTTACGGAGAGAGTGATCACAAGTAGGCACAGTGGCAGGGAGAGGGAGAGGCAGGCTCTCTGCTGACCAGGGAGCCCCATGCAGGACTCGATCCCAGGACTCTGGGGTCCCAGGAGCCCATGACTGGAGCCGAAGGCAGCCGCTCAACTGACTGAGCCAGCAAAGTGCCCCTGGATATTTTGTATTTTAAAACTACAAGGTACTTAACTTAAATGCCATTTGTTTGTCAAAACAGACAAATTACTTAGATAATTACTTCTCTGTGATATTGTTTCAGTGATAGTGTATCATGTCAGGTTTATTACTGAGAACTCTAGTAGTTAAGGTAAGAACAGACTTTAAAAATACTTAAGATCCTAGTGTCATTTCAAAAAAAAGTCTTTAATTTTTTTAAGAGAAAAGAATCCCAGAAGCTTTTTTTACTGGTTATAGTTCGTTGGGAAGTTACTGTCATAAAAAAAAAGATTTGTACTGAATTGAAATTTTTTGTATAACTGAAATGTAACATTTGCACAAAATACATTAAAGAGACAGCATGGTATTGAACATGTATTATTAAACGGAATGCATTTGAGTATTGGAAAATTTGGCCTCAGGTCCTTTCTTTATGTATCTGCCAATGTTGTGAAAAGTCATGTAGCTTATTTCTCTTACTCCGTTTTGCCAGAAGTTGGAATTGACTAGAACAATGTAAACAAATATGAAGACAGCAAGTAATATTTCAAGTACCAAATAGATACGAGTTTTATCTGTTTTCTTTGTTAAAAGAATATTCATTTGTTATTAACAAATCAAAGAAGGTGTGTTTTTCTGGGCATGCATCATCTCAGTACAGTTTTGCTTACTTTTTAATTACAAATAATTTTACTTGTGGTTTTGCCTGTGTATATTGAGGAGCATACACATTTAAAAAGTGGTTGAGGTACTAGGACTTCATTGTGTCTTTGCAGTATCAGTAGTTTTTCATAGAACGTAAACTGCCTATTTATTTTACAAACACTTGTGTCTATAGTGCTTACCTTGGGACAAGCCTTGTTTTTTTTTTTTTTTTTTTTTTTTAAAGATTTTATTTATTTATTTGACAGAGAGAAACACAGCTAGAGAGGGAACACAAGCAGGGGGAGTGAGAGAGGGAGAAGCAGGCTTCCCGCTAAGCAGGGAGCCTGATGCGGGGCTCGATCCCAGGACTCCGGGATCATGACCTGAGCCGAAGGCAGTCGCCCAACCAACTGAGCCACCCAGGCACCCCGGGACAAGCCTTGTTCTAAGTGCTTCATTACTTTTAACTCCTTTCTTTGGAACCTGATAGCAACACTGTGAGGAGGGTATGGTTATTACTTCTATTTTGCAGACGGCACACAGTGGTTAGGTAAGTTGCCTGAAGTCCGACTGCTAGTATGTGGAGAGGCACTACTGGAATCTCAGTGCGGCCTGCAGAGTGTGTGCTCTCAATCGGTGTCCTCTCCTGCCTTATCCAGAAGGATCTTTCTTGGAAAGTTAAGTCCAGATTCTTTCCTTTGTCAGACCCCTTCCTCCCAGGCTTTTGCTGACGGAGCAAGGGATCCTGGGAGGGGTTTGTTGGCAGGAATTCTTATCATCTTGCTCTTCTAGATGTTTGCGAAGCAGGCAGTGTGACAGCTTCTGACTGTGAGTGACCCAGATCGGCTTTGTGTGCAGTCATTCGCAAATCCTCATTCTACAGCAGAAAGCTGCCTATATCAAGAACAAATTCTTCCCTCTTATCCTGGAAATTGGGGGCTAAGAATGTGAGCTATGTTCGAGTTTGTGGGAGGAGCCAGGAATATGGAAGAAGAGAAGAGAAGACAGTATTATTGTCTGGTGGAAAATATGAGCCCCATAGATAATACCACAAGTGCCAGCATTAAAGGGCTGCTTTTGTCCAGGAAGGCTTTTCTATATGGTCTAGGACAAACCATGCCAAGGGCTCATTTGTTGGAGGATGGCTAGTGATTCTTCTCAGCAATGGAGAAAGGCCATGTATGTGTGTATACTTGAACACAGCTGGCGTTCTTAAAGTTGTCAATATTGGGTCTATACCATGTATTAAAAAATACACTTATTTATGTTAGCACTAAGCACTAATTTGTTTTGCGAGCCACTCTTGTTCCTTGGTGTCTTATCTAAATCCATGTCCACCAGTATTGTGAGGAGCACTTGTTGTCTTTCAGTTTTACCTGCTTTTTTTTTTTTTAAGGTTTTATTTATTTATTTGACACAGAGAGAGATCACAGGTAGGCAGAGAGCAGACTGGGTGGGGGGCGGGGGAGGGCAGGCTCCAAACTGAGCAGAGAGCCTGATGCGCGCCTTGATCCCAGGACCCTGAGATCATGATCTGAGCCAAAGGCAGAGGGTTAACCCACTGAGCTACCCAGGTGCTCCAGTTTTACCTGCTTTGTAAGATGACTATCTTTGCCTTTAGAGGTGCCTTGTCCTCTCTCCATGCAGCACCCCTCCAGAGTGATTTTGAGTTACCTTTTTTTTTTTTTTACGATTTTATTTATTTGATAGCGCGAGAGAGGAAACACAAGCAGGGGGAGTGAGCACAGGAAGAAGCAGCCTTCCTGCTGAGTATGGAGCCTGATGCGGGGCTGGATCCCAGGACCCCAAGATAATGACCTGAGCCGAAGGCAGCCACTTAATGACTGAGCCACTCAGGTGCCCGATTTTGAGTTATCCTAAAACAGAGCCTAAGTTGTGTGCTTATGTTCACAGCAGCATTATTCATAATCGCCAAAAGGCGGAAGCGGGTCAGTGTCTGTTGACAGATGAAGGAATAAATGCAGTGTGGTATGTGCATATGATGGAATATTATTCAGCCTTAAAAAGGAAGGAAATTCTGATAACATGGATAAACCCTGAAGATAGTATGCTAAGTGAAATAAGTCAGTCGCTGAAACACAGATACTGAGTGAATCTATTCATATGAGGTACCCAGAGTGGTTAAATTCATAGAGACAGGAAATAGAATGGTGATTGCCAGAGGCAGGAGGGAGTTGAGAGGGGAGGAAAAGAGAGTTATTATTTAATGGGTATAGAACTTTGGTTTTGCAAGGCAAAAAGTTCTGGAGACTGGTCATGCAATAATGGGAATGCATATTCACATTCAGTACTATTGAACTGTGGATGTAAAAGTGGTTTTGATGATAATCTTATGCTGTGTATGTTTTCCCACAAACAGCAGCAAGCCTTTCCAGTCTAGTGTAAAATCAGTTCAGGTGTTTTCATGTAGTATTTTAATTGACAGACACTTATTAGTAGCAGCTGGCTCCAGGCAGGTCACGAGCAACTGGCTGTCTTCTCTAGAAGGCATTGTGGTATGTCATTCCAGAAAAAGCTTACTGTGGAAGTTGAAGAAAGGGGTAAGCAAGTATGGAGGAGGGCAACATGAGCAGAACTGGAACGTGTTCATCGTGGCTTATGTAGGAAGAGCAGAACGACTATAGTCAGGCAAGGGTGCTAGCAGATAATCCAGATTTGTCATTTTAACTGTTTGATTTCTCACCATATCTACCAGGTAGAATATTTGATGGCTTCTCTCAAGGATCCACTTATATATCCAATATAAATATAAAATGGAAGCCATACCCAGTATATCTCACTTATGATATTTGGTATTTATGATAACTGGTATTTCAAGAACAGTTCTGAGCTGCAAGATGTTAAGCTTGAAGGAAGTATCAGGTCAGAATCCCCTGCCTTTCCGAGCTACATGCTATAAAAGAGAAGAGAAGAGGTGTGGACCAACTGAACTAAAATACAAGACAGTATCTGATAAGCAGTATAAAGAGAGTTTTGTGGATACACAGACTAGAGAGATCTGATTCTTGGAGGTGAGGTCAAGGAAGGGTGAAGTAGGAGCAGAACCTTGAAAGATGAGAAGGATGTTAATAGGTGGAGAGAATGGGGTAGGGATCCAAGGTGAGCACTAAGACCTAGATCCAGGGAAGGCCAGGGTGATCCCTGCTGGGATGGGCCAGAAGCTCAGTTTCATTAGAGAACAGAATGCTTGTCAGTTGTAATAAGAAGTAGTCAGGAAAGACAGTTTGGTGCCAGGTCATGGAGTATTTTGACTGTCATGTTAAAGAGTTGGAACTTCATTACATGAACAGTGTTGAGCTCTTGAGAGTTTTTAATGTGTGAATGACATGTGTTGACACCATCAGAGGTCAAGGTGACAAATACAGTGTTAGGAAGCAGGAGGACTGACTCGGTTTTATTTGTGATTGTTTAATTAGGGAGGCTGATTTGGTTCTCTGCTGTCCATCCCAAATAGGAATTAGGTTGGATAAATACATTGGGAGCGATACAGATTAGGCCTTACAATTTAAGGAGAGGTGTTAAGAATTGTTTTGGGGGGCACCTGGGTGGCTCAGTTGGTTAAGCAACTGCCTTCGGCTCAGGTCATGATTCCGGAGACCTGGGATCGAGTCCCACATCAGGCTCCCTGCTCGGCGGGAAGCCTGCTTCTCCCTCTCATTCCCCCTGCTTGTGTCCCCTCTCTGGCTGTGTTTCTCTCTGTCAAATAAATAAAATCTTTAAAAAAAAAAAAGAATTGTTTTGGGTCGCAACATAGAGATAAAAGCTATTTTAAAGATCATAGAGAAGAGATTGTACAGATGAGAGAGATCAGTGAAAAGATTATTGAACAGTGAAATTACAAAGACCCGGACTAGGATAGTAGCAGTGGGAAAAGAGGAAAGGACTGATATGAAATAGAAGAAATGGTGAAAGAAAGGGAGGAAGAAGTGAGATTCACAATTAATGAGCATATGTTCTGTGCATAGCGTTTGTTGCATGACGGCACAACTGACCAGTATCACCCACTCTTGGAAAATAGTTACACTGTATACACCGTATTGGTCAGGCAAGGGGCATGCTGTGGTAAACAATTTGGTTTTGAGCCAGCTGAAGGAGGGCCCTGGGTGGCTTTTAGGACTGCTGAATTGATAAGTGCACATAATGGTCACCTTCAGTGTACTGACTTTGTTGGCTCGGTCCACATAGGCATACATACCAGTGGTTCTCAAACCTCTCTCCCTTGGTACCCTGGTAAACTGCAGACCCTTTAGGAACCCTGTGAAATTTTGAAATTTTGAGTAATTTTTTTTTTTTTTAAGATTTTATTTATTTGAGAAATAGTGAAAGCGAGAGAGATCACAGAGGGAGAGGGAGAAGCAGACTCACCTCTGAGAGGAGAGTTCGATACGGGGCTGGATCCCAGAATCCTGAGATCATGACCTGAGCCGAAGGCAGTCGCTTAAGCGACAGAACCACCCAGGTGACAGAGCCACCCAGGTTGCCCCTTGGGTAAGGTTTTTGCACATAGATGTTTACGTTGTCTGGCAGGTCTGAAAAAGAATCACACTGACCGGGTGATTCACTGTGATGCTGGGGAAGGGAAATGAATGCTGTTATCGGACGAGAAGCTTAACCTCTCCGGTCCTCTGCTGAGGACAGAGTAGTGTTCACAGCTCCGCATTTGCTGGGGGAAGGTTTGGGAGATCCTGCTAGGCCACTAGCAGTGCAGAACTGAAGGGGTTCTGGGGTAATTTTACAGCCCTGGCACCCTGAGATATGCGTTCTTGTAATACTGAACACTTCTGATTTTTCTTGACTTCATGCAGTTTGGTTTTGGGTCTTAGTTTCTTCCAGTCAGCTAATAAAAAAAAGCCCAGTCCTTGAACGTGCCCTGCAAGTGGTTGGAGAAGACCGGTCCTGCCAGCTCTTTGACAAATGCTGTAACCAAATATTGGGTTGGCTAGAGCTAGAAAATGGAATTTGGAGTATGAAATCTTAGGTTCGAATCTTGGCTTTGTCCATAGCAAAGAGACTATAGGCAGATTATTTAAGCTCAATTTTTCTCTCTTTCTTTGTCAAATGAAGCTAATATTTACCTTCCAGGTCTGCCCAGATAAGTTGAGATAGTAACTGTAAAAGGGAGGCACTGTACTCTGTGAATAAAAGTAATGTATTCCCCATCTCCCATCGTGATGATTCCAGTGCTTTTTACTCTGTATTAAGCAACCACGTCCAGTTCTATGAAGCTTGAGTTTCCCTGAACTACGGACTTCTGGAGTTTGATCTTTAAAGACTAGCACCAAAACAAGCCTTGGTCACTTGTGAGTTTTTTTTTTTTTTTTAATGGGAAAAAAAATGATGTAAGCATCAAAATTTGTTGTAAAATCTATTTAAATTGCAGTATATCTTCTATACCTTAATATAATGTGTATTCTTTTACCACCTGTTCCCCAAACACTAGCAGCAACAATAAACTTCTGACTAAAATGGTCAGAGGGGATTTTTGGCAGAATTTTCTATTAACTTCCGCAGAAAAAGACTCATTTTAATATCTAGAATGAGGAAAGGTTGGGAAAAAGTTTTAGTCAGACCGGCGTTCTTGAAATAGACCCAGAATCATATTGTAATATATTGTGGAACATGTTCAAGTGTAAGTGGTTTTCTTCTAATTTATTGAGCATAGTTTAAAACCTGTAAGTTTTAAACCTTACAAATCTAGCCATTTTAATTCACAGTAGGCTAAACTTGGCACAGATGCTCTGCTGAAACACAAGTGTGGTTGTGTTTTTTAACTGAAAAAGTTAACTAGCTTTTTTTTTAATTCCTAGAGATTAAAAAAAAAATGGGAGTATTTACTTTGTCCAGTTTTAGCTACAAGCAATTGTGTTGGCTTCATCCCCAGCCCCTTCTAAATTTCAGTTACTGTTTACTATATACTTGAGTTTTTAGTAAAATAGTTGATTTACAAGTCTTAAAAATGGCTTCCATTATCACATAGGGACCGCTTTTCTTAAGTATTGTTTTTTTGAAACATTAATCAAGGAATTCATGAAACATGAATATAAAAGTAAATCCTGTTGACCTCAGAGGGACTCTGCAGTCTAACGTTTTCACGCATCTCCATTCGTGTCACGATGAAGTCATGACATTGTTTAAAACTGTAATTTGTCTCTGTGTGAAAATGCATTTTTTCATACTGCCTTTCCAGGGACTATAACATCATAATGATTTTGTTAACAATATATTTGATTGCCGCCTCACTGAATGAGATTTTGCTTTAGAAAATTTAAATGTAAGCATTTAAAGATAAAGCTTAAATGAAAATTAAAGCCTAGCTTAAAAAGAATTTGGATAAAGCCTGATTTTTACTTTGGTTTCTCTGGTGGTATGCTGTTGAATGCCAGGAAAAAAAAAATGTAGATATAAAAATAACATCAAAGTGTTACGCTTTTTAAAAGTTGACACAAATTAATACATAGCAGTTTCAGACATTTTAGCTTACAGTGGGACTATCTCAGTTAACTTTTACCTACACATTTTCTTAGTGAACTTAAAAGAATTGTGAAAAGGAATATATCTGTATACAATTTATACAGTTGTGGGAGTTGCTCTAAAAGTAGTTTAAAATTTGTAGTAGCATTTTATATTTTGTCTGGGTAGAATTTTGAATTAGATTAAATTCAAAGACCTGTAGAAGCTATAGTAAAAAATTCACAGATTGAAATGACTGTGATACTTAGGTGTCATACTCTATCCTGTTGGGTTATTTTAAGCTTTTTACTTTAGCATCGTGGCATCGCCCTGTTAAGTAAAAGTTAGATTCTATTTTGGTTTGTTTTGTACGAAAGCTTTATGCTATTGGTTCTATATGCAGAACAGTTTGTAAGTGATAATAACTTTACTTTTGACCATTTTTGTAAGAAAAAAAATCAGGAACTACTAGGTTAAAAATGTGATACTTTTGCCGAAGTTGTAATTGAAACATGGCGTTTGCTCTTTATAATTAAATGCCCTTATGACCAATTCGGAGTGAACTAATTCTCGCCTTAGTTTTAGAAGAACTGTTTTCTGTGCTGACTCCTCTTAAGCGAATGGGAGGATGGGAGGCTTTAAAATAAATTAATTGAAAGTTTTTGTTTAAGAGAGAAGAAATTAATTTCTTCTGTATTAATTTCTTACCTATTTGCTTTGCATAGCTCCCTTTTTTAGATGACTGAAGATAACCAACCTTTAGATGTTAGAATTGCTTTTATTTTATCTAACCACTTCAACTAGAAATCTCTCCTAGGTGTATTATACACATTCATAATCTTTAAGATTACATACATATAATTTTTTCCCTGTGACTGCTTGTGAATTTTTATTGTGCTCAACTTTTTGTTATATTATGTGACATCTGACTAGTACAGATTTTCATTTATTGTGTCTGATTTTTTTTTTCCTCAAGTGTCAGCTGGTGCTTTTTACTATTGACATTCATCCTTTGACACAAGCAAGAAGTGAGGTAATAACAATTACTATTTTTTTCACTGTTTTATAAACTGAATAGTAACCCTTTATCAAAGGTATTATCCCCATCCTAGAGAGGAAAAAACTTAGATTTGGAGACGTTAAAACTTAGGGTCAGGAAGCCAGTAAGTGATAAGATGGAATATGACTCAGATGAGTTTTTACATATGTGCAAATATATATACATCTTTGTAAATCCTACCCAGATCAATATATAGAATATCCCCAGTAGCCCAGTAGCCTCTCTTGTGTGCACCGTCTTATTAGTGTCCCCTGAAAGATAACTACTCTTCTGATCTTGGTCCCCATAGATGGATCTCTATCCCCTCTTGATTAGTTTTACCTGTTCTTGAACTTTATAAAAACTGAATCATACAAATGTAGTTTTTGGTATTAGGCTACTTTTGCCCAGTATTGCATCTGTGAGATTGACCCAACCATTTGCGTTGGTTTCTTTTTTCATTGCTACTTAATATTCTGTTTTGTGAATACATTAAAATTTATGTATTCATCTTATTGATGGACATCTGGGTCATTTCCAGTTTTGGGCTATTATAAAAGAAAGCTGCTATACACGTTCTTATATATGTTTTTTTTAAGTTTTTTTTTTTAAGATTTTATTGAGAGAGATAGAGCGAGAGCGAGCATGAGTGGGAGGAGGGCAGATGGAGACGGACAAGTTAGATTCCCCGTTGAGCAGAGAGCCCAACACAGGGCTCTGTCCCAGGACACTGAGATCATGACCTGAGCTGAAGGTAGATGCTTAACCGACCAAGCCACCCAGGTGCTCCTGTGGTTTTAGTTTTATGTATGTTTTGTACACTCTTTTCTCTTGGGAAGAATGCATGGTGACCTTTCATAGGAACTGCCGGTCAGTTTTTTAAGTGTTTATACAAATTTACCCTCCTACCAGCAATGTATAGGGTTATAGTTGCTTATCATATGTTGGTATTCTCAGTCTTACTAATTTTTTCCCTTTTTAATTTTACTTAGTCTCTGGTAGGGCATCTAGTTTTATATCAGGGAGATGCAAACTGAAAGTTATGTTTTAGGATGAAAAAGATATTTAGTCTAAGTGTGTATGCTTATTCATATATAGAGATTAATTGAATACTGCTAAGGTTTAGTTTTTTTTTTTTCCCCCTACTCCTTGTCTTTATAAGCGAGCCTTGATTGCTTATTTAATGGCTGATGTTAATGAAGTTTTCCCTACAGTAAGGACAAGTGCAATATTCTAGAAACTACTTGTTTCATTCAGGACTTTACTTAAGGGAATTTTTCAAAGGAATTTAAGATGGTAAAGATCTTTATTCACAAATTTACAACTTGTAGAAGAACTCAGTAATGACCTTTGTCACTGAAAAAATCAAGGTCTTTTTTGCTTTGAGAGATAGCAGTTACGTATAATCTCTAGGACTTGATCTAGAATTTTATTCATCAGGTGGTTTTCATAATCTTACAGTAAGTTATTCTACTAAAAATGGCTTCACTTGATCAGTTCTTGTTTTTCCAAGTTCGTGCAAGTTCACGTGTCTGGCTTTCCTGTATGAGTCTCAGGTACGCTGATTAGTCAGGCGGTCTCATCTGAAACTATGTATAATAGTGCTGAGTTGTATAACTTGCCATACCAGTTTCATAGTGTTTGTGTTTTGCTCAAGTAGATGAAAGGTTTATTTAAAGTGTGGCCACACTGGTACTGCATTCCTGGTGATCTTGGTAGGTTAATGACAATCCTTGTCATAGAAATCAGGAAATGTGGGTTGAGCCTCTGGGATGCATGTCGATGGTTCATTAAAATGCAGTCTCCCAAAGGATCGAGGATTATTGGAAGCACTTGGTAGGTAATGCAGCTTTAAAAACCTATCTATTTGTCTTCATTCTGTTTTCTCAACTCTTTGAATACATCAGTATTTAATCATATTACCTAGCGTATGAATGCTTTCTCTAGTAAGATTAAACATGTCTTTGGAAATCAAGGTAGGTTTCCTTCCACAGTTTAGTAGGTTTTTTTAGCTGGGATGTTTTGGTTACTCGTGAACTCATTATTGTCATATTGTGCTGCTGCTTTGTTTAACTGGTTGGCTTTTAACTGAATGAACTCTGTCAGCCAGTGTGATTGATCCACTGTTTTGGGGTTGTTATTATTATTCTAGAGAATGTGTTGAAGAATTGTTTAAAATACTTAATCTTCAAAATATAATCAGTTAAATTAGGTTGGTATTTAGAAAGGTTGGAGGTATCCTTTGGACAGTATTTGAGTGGATCATAATGATTATGGATTTTATAAGAATTTTAGGGTAAGTGTAGGTGTGCATCTAGGAGGACAGGAGACATATTGCAGTGTTCTTTTACTGGGCATAGTGAACTTATTTTAGGTATATTCCTTACCTAATACCATTACTCCAAATGTAAACGAATAGATGGCAAGATCGTTGTGGATTTGAAGACTGGTCATATATGCTTTTGTTGTAAGGAAAGAGATGACATAAAGCAGGATGTGTTAACCTCTCTGGGCGAACTTCAAGAATGTGTGTAATTTTGTAATAGAAATGGAAAATTTTGAGGTTGGGCAAGGAAAGCCTAAGCAAAGTCAGTGAAGTGAGTTAGTTGCTGGTAAAGACCTATGGGACAGGACTGAGTGAGTTACTGATTGTCCTACTGAGAGTGCCGTCTCTAGAGAAACCCAGTAAATAAGTTATTTATTAGAACCTCGGTGAGGTAGTCGAGGCCTTTTAATTTTTTAAAGACCATTTCTGCCTTTTGTAAGTCAGTCTTGAGTTTATAGACTAGCGCCAATAAATTTACTTGAGAGTGTAAAGTTACTGAAAGCTCAATTTCTCACCACCTCTCCTGTTCTACCATTTATGCATCAAGAAGATCATGACAGTTGGGAAAATAGCTTAGAGCTACCAGTGTGTCTAGGAGTGAGTTTGCACAAGGGCACTTCACTAGCTTTGAGGCTTAAATCTTCAACATTGGATCACTGAGGATATGGCCAACAGTCTTCCTGATTTATCATATATAAGTAGCATTGAATTAAAATTAAAAACTTGCTGTCACTTTTCCTTGTGTGAACCTTCCATATTACAGTAATTTTTCAAAAGACATCCCCTTCAAGTTACTTTTAAGTTCTCTGTTTAATTGTAGGGATTACAGCACTGTGCTTCTGCATGCTCTTTCTCTCTGTCTCTTTCTCTTTGTCTCTCAGTCTCTGTGTTTGAAGAACAGAAGGGTCAGTTTTCTGTGGCTTTATTTATATTAGCTGTATTGCTGTCATCATTTTGAACTAGTACCAGTGAAATACCTGTGTCCTTTTACATCTTTGTGAGAAAACAGAAATAATAAGGGTAAGAGCATGTGTGCTTGAGGGGTTTATGTACGGCTGCTGTGTATGGGGTAGTAACTTAATAAAGGTTAAAAGGTGTATAGTTTATATGCATATCTATCTATATACACATAGACTCAGCAGTTTGTGTTATAAGTACTATGCAGCTTTGAAAATAGCACTACATTAAAGTATATCAGATAGGTACTATGGGAAAATTGAGAAAATATTATTAAGAAGAGTTGGAGTTTCTGTGGAAATCTGTGAAATGGTAACCCAGTGTTTTTGGCTTGTCTTGCCAGTTAGTTATGGGGAAGATAAAGAGTAGTTCGGGCTGGTTTGCTGGTGGCTCCATTTGAGTTGTCTCTGTCACTAGTATGGTAGGTATGTCTTGCAGAAAAGAGTCTGCTGCTTCGAATGTTGGTGGTAATGGCTTCCATTTATGAGGTGATGAGGTAGAGGTGACTAAGCTTTGGCCCACAAAGGCCAGACTGCTAACCCAAGTTAATGGGCCACCCATGTCAAAGATTGTGGGGGAAAGCTAAGTTTCATGTTAGCATCTATGAAAATTAGATTCGATTCTTTTTTTTTTTTTTTAAAGATTTTATTTATTTGACAGAGAGAAACACAGCCAGAGAGGGAACACAAGTAGGGGGAGTGAGAGAGGGAGGCTTCCCGCCGAGCAGGAAGCCCGATGTGAGACTCGATCCCGGGTCTCCGGGATCATGGCCTGAGCCGAAGGCAGTCGCTTAACCAACTGAGCCACCCAGGTGCCCCTAGATTCAATTCTTAAGTTAAAAAATACAAGTGAAAAGTGTAAATTAGTAAAATGAAGGAAGGAATGAGTCTGCCCTTTGTTAACTAGGTTGTGATTAAAGAACATACTCAGGAACTGTTGGTTTGTGATATTAATTGGTATTTTCTGAAGATCACTTTGGCTTCAGAGATCAGTAGCCTTGCCTTACGATCAGTCAGTCATATCCTTTGACCTAGGAATGCCATTCCTAATATTCTGTTTCAAGGAAATAGTCATATACTTAAATGAAGATTCATGTACAAATGTGTATGGGGTAGTAACTTAATAAAGGTTAAAAGGTGTATAGTTTATATGCATATCTATCTATATGCCGTTTCTGTAAACAGTGAAACAGTACTGTTAAATAGGGACGAACTGGTTAAGTAAATGCTGATATATTCTTATGAAAGCAACAGCAATAATGGTAAGGTAAAATAACTTAATAGTAAACGGTTATTTAGAATTAAATCTAATGATGTTTAAAGATATGGATAGAAAAAACACCTGAAAGAATACAGTAAATGAAAATAGAGCTTAACTGTCAGCGAAAGGTGTTTTAAGGGTGGAAGGATTATAGTGAATGTATTCTTCCCTCTTAGACTTTTCTGTTTTTCAAAATGAACATTTGTTTATTTTATAATCCTAAAAAGGAAAATTGAAAAAGAACAGAGTGAATAAGAACTTCATTAAAGGGAGAAAGGTAGAACTGACTTCACTGGGGGAGCTGCCCCAGATCTGAGGCCAAGTTTGGAAACAGAAGACCTATTCTAACACTCTATGGCGCAAGTTCCAGGGACAGCAAAATCTGCTTTTTTGAGTAGGAATGAGTAGGAAAGGGTTTTAATTTTCTTTTAGGGATTGTTGGTTTATAGAGTACCTTCTGTAAGAATAAGGACAATATTAATACAACTTTTTTATAATACAACCTGGTGTTTGATAAACTTACAGGGAATAAAGGAATGAAATTTGTTCTAGATTTTGGACACAAGTTGACAAGATAAATGTCAGCATATCTTTTTGGAGTTAGATACCATATGTATTGATAGGATGGAACCAATAGAGAAATTTGAAGTGAAATAATCACCAGCTTATTTAGTTTATTTTGTCATAAGAATATGTCTCTTAGGCATATGAATGCCAGTCTTGAAAAATGGACTGCTCTATTATTTAAGACAGATTGGGAGAGAGAAACAAAAAACAAAACAACAACAACAAAAAAACAGTTGCAGAGCTCATTAGGATGTGTGGGACCAGTAATGGGGGCAGTTGAAGGTCTGGGCCCAAGGAAGTGGAACCCTGAATTGCTCAGGGAAATTTGTTCATCCCTTCTGAGGATCAGGATTGCTGTGGGAATACTGTGAACTTGTCATGTAATATTTGAACAGTTTATATATATATGTAATATATATATATGTAACATATATATTATTCTTTAAATTTTGGCCCTTTTTTGGATTTGTTTTATTTTTTCCTAGAAAATCTGAAAGTTACACTCATAGGCTCACACCAGATGACAGGTTAAAGATAATTTGGTAGGCAGTATTTACTGAGTGAAACAATATAACTATATAATCAGCAGTTTGATTTACCCATTGTTTATGGAAACTTGGTCTTGGTAATAAATTCAGTATCCTCAGGCAATTATTTCCCCCACCTCAGCTTCAGTAAATAGCAAAGAAGTTAATGTATCCAATACTCATTTAAGAAATTATATTAAATTTCCAGATTAGGCTGTTATCACTCTAAAATCAATGACTTTTTATAAGTTTGCCAAATGTTAGTTTTTTCCTACCCCAGATAATTTTGCTTTTCACTGTGAAAATTACTTAATGTTTCATCCTGCATTGATGTGCTTTCTTACTGTTGTTACATTCAATGTCCAAATTGTAATATATATTTATAACTGCCTCTCATCTATTAGTCATCCGTGGTGTTCTCTCCTGTTTTAAAACATAAAAAAAAAACTGACTTAAAGGAGCTTTTCTAATGTCCATCATTTTCATAGATGCATAACCATCTTCAGCCAACTATTATACTATTATATTATATTTTCCTGCATTTTTCTTTAATTCCTCATTTGTTTATTTCCTGTAGATGGTAAACTCTTTGAGGGCAGGGATTAGGTTGGATCATTGATGTGTATGCCAAGTTTCCAGTACAAGGTTGTATACATAGTAGACTCACTGACTAGCTGTTGAAAAATTTGTTGAGCCTCCCAAAGTGTTTAGCATAGTCTGAGTAGTTTATGTATTAGTTAAATCTGACTCAGTAATTGGCAGTCCTTGGGTTTCAAGTAATGATGGAGTAGTTTTGCTTGCCTCTCACTCACGTCAAGAAGGTACCAAATAGAAGAGTCTTATGACACAGCCTAGTGACAGAGATGGTATGTGGCTTTGTAACACCTAGAAATACAAGGGTAAAAGCACTTTTAAAACAATTTTTTTGAAATATTCCTGAAAGTCCTGAGCATTTCACTGTTGTAGCTATTTGGCTAGTTGGTTGGTCTCTGCAACTTCAGTAATGATCATAACCATTGCTGTAATTATCAGGCTATTGGCCAGAGCCTTCCATATGTGGTTTACTTCTCTTCTGTTTTCTTATACACTCAAAAACTTAAGATGGTACGTATTATTCCCATTTTACAATTGGGGAAACTAAGGCAAAGAGAGGGTTTTAAATTAACTTGTTCAGGATCATGCATAATGGTAAATGGCCAAAGTCAGTATTTGAACATTGGTTTATTGGGGTCCAAAACTTATATAAATTTTATTATGCCTTAAAACCTCTCAGAGATGAGGTTACTAAAGGGAAAACTGTACTTAAATCCAAATAATGGAGCTAGCCAGTAACATTTTGAATAATACTAGTAAATTTCCTATTGCTCTTACAGTATTGCCTGTAATCATAAATAGTTGCTGTCTTGTTTACTGAAATCTATGGTTTTCTGTACTTGGAATAGATACTGCTTTCTAAGTGAAAAGGAAGCTCATAATGTTTTTTAAAAAAGGTTTACTTATTTATTTTAGAGAGAGATCACAGAGGGCAGGGGCAGAGGGAGAGGGAGAGAGAGTCTTAAGCAGACTCAGTGCTAAGCATGGAACTGAACACGGGACTTGATCTCACCACCCCAAGATCAGGCCCTGGGCTGAAACCAAGAGTCAGACGCTTAACAGACCACCACCCAGATGCCCCCGGAAGTTCATAGCATTATCTACGCCATTTGTGTTATAATAATTGCTACTGTTTATCTTAAATACCAGTACATTTTTATAATAGGAATGAACTCATATTAATAGTCTTGACTAAGATCTAGAGGCACAATGACATTGTTGAAGGAAGCAGGGTTCAGTAACAACCATGCCAAAAATATTGTGATATAGGTTACCAATGTATATTTAATGGAAAACACGATGATTTTCTTAGTGCTGTATTTAGGCAATGTGACAATGTAAGTAACTTATTGGCAGTTTATAGATAGATTTATCTGCTTTGTCATTCTGCCTTCCGGAACCCCAGAGACTTAGAGGAAAGCATTATCTAGGAAGCAAATTTATGAGGTATACTCTAGCTTAAAAAAGAAATGGCATTCCTGATACAATAGTAAGCTGTTCTACTTCCTTCCTGTTGGTGAAGAATGTCCTAGTATCACTACTTCCTCTGGACGGAGCATAGCCAGCTCTTCAGGTGAACCTACTCAGATCTCCTTTTTGGATAAGTACTTTCATGAATGTTCTGAAAAGAAAACCAGAGTGCTACTTTAGAGCATTCTGTAGGGGATTGAGATAAAGTGTTTGGGATTTGTGTGGGAAGGTGTCTAGCTTCTTGGAGTTGGCTGAGATAGTTTCGTAGGAGATGCTTTTCGGACTTGGTGAAGATGTGGTGTGCATTAACCAGCCCTTGAGCCCTCGTAAACAAAGTTCAGTCTCCAATCTAGTGACACTTTCTTCTCAACTTCAAGAGGAAACTAGACTCTTAATGGTTACACAAACATAGTTCACCAAGAGCAGGTTTTACACGAGGCATACCTCTGAATTATTTTCCAATGTGGTGCTGTATCCGCCCTGTGTCATGTGTCATGTGGATATCTTTGTCTCCCTAGAAAGCTTGCACGTACTTTTCAGTATGGTTCATTATTAACTAAAGAGGCCCATTTCAAAGCAGTGTTTCTTTAGGCTTTTTCCGTAAAAGTTCTAATCATCTATTTAACTGAGTTTCTGGCTTCTTTAATATTATACCCCAGCAGGGCCACGTTTCATCAGAATCAGATTAAGGCTTAGTTCAGTTTGGGGACCTACTGATTTCTCTTACTATCTTGGTTCCTATCTGGAAAGCTTTCAAGACCGCCAGCTGTGTGGCCTGTCTGAAAGCAGGAGGCTTGTGGCAGGAATGTGGGTTTGCCCTATTAGTGTTGCAAAATCACTTCTTATGTAGAGAGTCTTGCTTTCTCTTGCCTCCTATAGTCTGGTTTTAGATTATTTTTCTTGTGGTTTTGGTTTGTGAGTGTGTACTCATGGCTTTCATTTCCTTTATTCCTTTACTGTCCTTCACAACAGACAATGAGAAGGGAATGACTTTGAGGTATTTTTGTGTTTGTTTACATTGCCAAGTTATATGGACAACTTCTCTTTTATCTTACAGAAAATAAACCCCGGATGGTTAAAAATACTTGAAATTATTAGTTCAGACTTATATTCTCAATACTTCTTTCACTGTTTGGTTTAAATGTAACTATTGGTAATATGGTTATAGTTTAGAAGGTGTGGACATTGAAAAATTTGCCCACAATGACACCATCCTCATACAATCCCATTTAATATTTTAGTATATTTTCTTTTCGGTCTCTAAGAGATTGGTCTGTTTGTTTTGTTTTTTTAAGTGCTTTTACTGGGGATGAAATTGATACATTGGAATTTTCTCTCATTTTCTAAACCTTTTCTTTTCCTTAGAGATGTTCAGTGCTCAAAGAAATAGCCAAAATAAAGGAAGAAGAAATCACAGACGGAAGGACTTTTGCATTAACAACAAGTTGGACGATCAGTCCTTTATAATCAGTGTCAGGTATCTTACCTGATTTCTAATAAGACAGGATCACTTCTTGATCCTGTCTTATTAGAAATCAGGTAAGATTTGTACATTGTACAAAGCACAGTGCATTATCCTCTTTAGCACTCCAACACTTAACCTGCCAGTATTTTATTGACCATGTTGGAGATTTAGGCATTCAAATTAAAGGCTCTGATGTGTAGGAATTACTAGTGTCATTCCACATGGGGCTTATCATTTCTGCACTCGTTTTGGTTAAAACGAAGGATACCTTGAAGGCAGTGTCCTCTAGAGACCGTTTATTACTGACCCAGAGCTATGTTTCTGTAATCTGTCTAAAGAGAGCTCATCAGTGAGAAATGGTTAAATTCTCAAGAGTTGGAAGGCATGTCATTGAAAAGACAGTTGAGAAAGGCAGTGGTCTTCTTCACACACACAAATGCAATTTTTATATTCTAAAAAAAAAAGAGATGCTGAACTGCTGATGAAAAATTTAAGAATGCTTCAGTGTTAATCTTTCCCATAAGGCTCTTTTTTTTTAGGTTATATTTTACTCTCAGGAAATAACTACTGTTTGCTTACATATTCAAAGAGCATTTCAAGGCCTCACTTCCCAGTGTTGTACTTGAAAATGAACTGAAGGTGAATAAATGGTCCATTTTAGCAATCAGCAGGGTGCAAATTTCTTCACTTATTTCCCTCAGAGAAGCTAACTGTGTCATGGAGTTTGGGCAGTTTCATTTTTTTGATGTGACCTTCCAAAAAATGCTGTTAGTTGTCATTTCTCTTTTCTTTGGGCAGGGGCTGGATCATACATTAGATTCTGTTTTTACAGCCTGCTATTTACATCTGCCAGTACACTGTAACCATCTTTCCAGGTCAATAAATGTTTATTCCTTTAGTTAGTCTTCTTTAAAAAATGTGTTTTAATGTTTATTATTTAATGTTAATAATCATAATATGTGAGCATATTTTTACTTTAGCCATTTTATAAATGAGTCTTGGTTTTTAGACTTGTTCATCTTCCTTAATCGAGTACTTAGAGTCTAAGTCTAAACTCATTTGCACAAAGGTGGCTTTTACTCTATAGCTGAAAATAGGATAACTGTAGGTTGGTGATGCATACTAGACTTTGATAGTTTTTGTGAGTCTTTTTGTGGTATTCAGTGCTTTATTTTAAAATATGACTTGTTCATGTATTTGTGGACAAGGAAGTGGCTTTTGAAATTTACTCAGTATCTGAGAATTACCTTCCATATTCTAAAATGGATGTAAGAGAGAAGTGGGTAGGGCTGTGTGTGGGGGGACACTTATGTAAACATTTAAGGATTGGGAAGAACAGAAATATCACAATTTTTTAGGCAACACTGACTGCTTTTAGTCTTAAAAAAGATTTTTTTTGATGTAACTTTAAAACTGAACACATAACTTTATTCTGCTGTAGTTTCTTTCATTTTTAAACATTTAATTTGTGAATTACATAAGCATTAAATTTCATGTATATGAGGGGAAGAGTGAGGTTTGAGACTAGAACCCACAATCTCTTATTTTCTCAAAATAGCTCTCTTCACTCTGCCATGTTACCGCTATTACCAGTGACAAGTCATACCTCTTTGCCTGAAGTGGTGAGTTCTACCACTTTTAAAATACCATTACTAAAAACAGCTCAAGTTCCTAAGCTGCCTTATATTTCCAAAAGCATTTGAAAGTATTTTTGGACCTGCTAAACATCATTAGACAGAAGTAAGAAGAAAGTGTATTTGGTTAATTTGTATTAGAGAATTCTTAGTTGTCTGGAGGAAGCGTTAGAAATGTCTCATTCCTTTGGGACTTAAATAAATTCATCAAGTGTTATAAAATCAGGAGTACAGGATACATTCAGATTACCTAATTAGCCTTTGCCTTGGAGTTTGCTATTTTATAAATAGGGCAAAAAAAACATACTTATAATAGTTGCTTCCATGTTAACCGTTAGGTTAACTGGGGCCCAGTGATTAAGTAATTTGACTCACCCTTAACTTGCAAATGTTTGCTCCCAATTTTAGACACAAATCCTTATAATATTTTAAGATTGGTTCAAGTATTATTGCTGTAATGAATATTTCCCCCTAATTATATGTCTTTGCTAATACCTGTTCAAAGTGTATGCTTCTGTCTGAATTGTGGTCTCCTCTAAGATGTTTCAGTGTCAGTTCTGGGTCATTGATTGAGCATGACTGTTGAGGGAAGTGTTCTCATATGATATCATTTGTGTCGCCGAGAGTACACTTTATGATCATGAGAAGATTTTTACAGTAGTTCCTCTACTCCAGGTTGCTGTTTATTGTAACGTACGGTATTGGATTAGCAACTTTCCAGGAAAAATAAAGAGAAACACTGTCACGTTAAATGTACACTTGTAATGGGGCTCCTGGGTGGCTCAGTCGTTGTGTCTGCCTTTGGCTCAGGTCATGATCCCGGAATGCGGGATCGAGCCTCGGAATGCGGGATCGAGCCCCGCATTGGGCTCCCTGCTCAGCGGAAGCCTGCTTCCCCTCTCTCATTCCCCCTGCTTGTGTTTCCTCTCTAGCTGTGTTTCTCTCTGTCAACTAAATAAATAAAATCTTTTAAAAAAAATCTTTTTATTAAAAAATAAGATTTTATTTATTTAGTTGACAGAGAGAGACCACAAGTAGGCAGAGAGGCAGGCAGAGGGAGCGGAGGAAGCAGGCTCTCTGCCAAGCAGAGAGCCCGATGCGGGCCTCGATCCTAGGACCCTGAGATCATGACCTGAGCCAAAAGCAGAGGCTTTAACCCACTGAGCTACCCAGGCACCCATAAATAAATAAAATCTTTTTTTAAAAAATGTATACTTGGAAGATACTTCACCTTTTCAGAAAATATGAAAATATATATGTGCTGGGGAAGTAAGGGAAAACTATAGTATTTTTTTTTTTTTTTTTTGCTTAGCAAATGATTTTCTTTAAAAAAATGTATGGAAATATTTTCAAAGATGGGTTCATTGGAATAAAAGTGCTTTAGAATGTGGGTTGCTATTTTTAAAAATGTCTGAAATGTATATTGATCAACACATTTGTGAAATGGTACATGAAATTGAAAAGCTTATGTATATTATTAATTTACATATATTTTCAAATTTATGTTACCACTAACCTTTTTTGTCAAAGAATATATATCGATTTAGGGAATCTTGAGATATGGCAATATTTTTATAACACATTTAAGCCAATGGGATTTTCTTGAAGATAATTTTGAGGCATAAAGGCCCCAAACTGTGTTATCTTAGGGGATTTAAGATCTAGTATATTAGGATTTAAAGAAACAATGTAGCCTTTCAAAAATAGCACCACATTTTTTTCTTTCTTACTGGTATATAATTTGTTTGGTAGTTTAAAAATGGCTTTTTCTGAAAGTTTAAGCAAAGTGGGGAGTCAGAAGATCCGATTTCTAGGCTTTTTTGGGGGGGCTGAGTGACTTTGATCAAATCACATAATCTCAGCGAACCTCCTTTTTGCCTAGTACACATACTAATTACATACTCAAAGTCCACCTCACAGAATTGTTGTAAAGAGAAAATAAGAGAAAAATAATCTGTAGATGTTTGAAACTTGTAAAGTTTAACATAAGATTAAGGAAATGGTTGTGCCTTGATATTAAGCAAATAAAAGATGCGGGTGTCTTCAGACCCTATTTATTTAGATTAATGGCCATTTATTTGAGAACAGTAGACTTTTTTAGAGCTAAAGTGGAATTTGGAGATAATTGTGGCACTCACTCATTTTTTTTTATTGAGGAACTGAAGACAGGAGATGGTAAGTGATTGGTCTTGAGTCTTACTGGGAAATCTAGGGGGATAGTCAGGTCTCCTGACGCAGGTTCTCATTCCATGCTAGCCTCCGGAGCAGTCTAGAAGAGAGAAACAATGAGCTACCTGTGGAGTCAGATATTCTTGAGTATCTTTCTCCCGGATATTGGTACTTTTTGTAATGAAATGTTAGTATTATCATTTTTAAGTTCCTAATTCTTGTTCAGTACTCTGTTTTGACTTTATAGTATATTTTGGCTAAAATATTAAGGAATTACTTTTTAGCAGTAGATTTTCTTTCTTCTTTTGTGTCATGTTTTAAAAAGAAATTCTGACAAATTACTGTGTGATGTGCTAAAACTGAAATTACGAGAGAAAAGATAAACACAGGCCATTTATAATTTAAGTTACTGTTTGTCACACCTTTACTATTTTGATGTTTAGAGCCCATAGAATTTGTTAACATACCCCCTCCACCATACCTCTTTCAGTGTTTTGAAGAAAAAATGAGAAGTTATGTTTCTTTGTGACCACTTTTGAAAACATTATCCCTTTTTCTTTGCCTGTATTATTTACTAAGACAGAAAATAGCATTGCTTATTTTTATTGGCCACACTTAAAAAATAACCGGGGGAATAAATGGGTTATCAGTCAATACATATTTGCTGAGTACCCTCTGCAGAGGAGGTTTGTGAGGTGCCAATGATTTTAAGACATGCTATGGTTTTTGGGCCAAGAGGCTATGAACATATTTATTTATTGTTGCATACTTTTACAACATGAGATCAAACATTTTTCTGTATTTAAAAACACCTAGTTTTTTTTTTTTTTTAAAGACTTGGTAAAATAATTTTCTTTTTATGTTCTTTTTGCCTTCATGTGAAATTTAAATAAAGAAATACTGTAAATAGAAAAAGTGTGAATAATTTTAGAACCCTGAGAATAATATGAAAGGTTAAATTGTTTATGCTTTAATAAAGGAAGCAGTTAAAATTATTTTAGTCACTGGAATAGTAAGTGTGTTTGTTTAAACTGTAGCACACCTAGACAGAAATAAATCCTGTTAAAACAACTTACTACTGACCTTACTTGCTTTGCCCCTTCTGGGTCCCCGAATCTCGACTGCAATAAAATAGAAAAAGTCTGCTCGGCGTATTTGTAATAATAGCTCTAAAAGGTTCTTTAACCTGATACTTTATGAAGAAAAAATAAAAGGGATTAGTTACGCATGCCTTGACTTTATAGTCTGAGATGAGAATCCAGACATTTTATTATATACTCTAGTTAACTAAGGCTAACTTAGATACTGCAGACTGCAAATGACCTTTCATGGGATTTTGATTCAGTCTTCACTTCCTTCTCATAGAGGAACCCTGAGTCACTCTGTGAGATTGGTCTGCATAGTAGTTTATTTGATCTGAATTGTTGATTAGGTTATTTTTGTGAAAAACATTAAAAAGGTATACAGGTACACTATTATACATAGTACTTTCTAGTCTGTAAGTTCCCATGAATTCAGAACTTTTTTTTTTTAAACCTCTCCAGAGTCTGTGTATATCCCTATTTATAGGTCCTGGTATTTTAAATACTTATTCAATAAGTGAATAAATGGATTTATATTTATTTATTTATCTTATGCACCGTCTTCGTCTTTTATGTCTGATACCTTTCTGGTTAAATAACTAGTATCCTGAGACATCTCCTTTTTTGCTTTAAAGTCTTTATTACTATTTATGAAAAGCCGTGTGTTTTTATTCTAGTTACCTATTGCTTAAACTAATTACTGTGTCTCCTACTTCTGTGGGTTAGGAATTTGGACAGGGCCTAGCAGGGATGGCTTGTTTCTGTTCCACGATGTGTGGAGTCTCAGCTGATCTGACCAGGGACTGTTAGGAGCTAGGACAGCTGGTGACTGATTGAGCATATCTTTTTCATATATATGGCCTCTTCACATGACTAGGTTGGGCTTCCTCATAGTATGGTGGTTTCAAGGTAGTTAGACACATGTAGCAGCTCAGACTCTGAGATAGAGGGCTCCAAAGTCCTAGGCTGCAGGTCCAAAGCTCCAAGATTCCAAAATATCACTTCTGCCACAGTCTGTTGGTCAGGCCCATCACCACAGCAACCCCAGTGTCAAGGGGAGGAAGGGAGTTATAATTCATTTCTCATTGGGAGGAGTGGCAAAGAGTTTATTGCTATCATGAGTCTTCCAGTTTCTAGTCTTTATATATTACTTGCCCTTGTTACTATTAACCTTATCAGGCGATGGTTTTATTTTAGGATGTTCAGCAAAATGTCCACTGTTAAGTACTTAGGGACCTGATGGTAACTCCTTTCTCCCTGTCTCCATGCTGTGTTGTGGCTTGACTGCCTGGAGTGCTTTTTGTCCTAGATCTGCGAGAGGGAGGAGCGTTAAAAATTTCTTTGGGTAGAAGCAAGAACTTTTTGGTTGGGAGTCCATGCTGAAAATGAATTTTCCCCATGGTCCCAGAAGGGAGTACCCATGTTTGTATATCTGTGTGCATGTGTATGCATGTGTAGAAATACACCATTTCATAATAGATGGGCCAGTGATACTTAGGAGATTTTGATTTTATGTATTATTAAAAATTTCCCCCCAAATCTAGGGACTGACACAGGATTGCCAAATTTTGAATTTTGTCAAGTTACTACATGAAAAAAAAAATGACCATCAGCTACAACCATCATTTTAGAAAACAGGAAAATTTAACCCCACAATATAATAAGCTCACACTCTAATAATAAAGGAGAATCCTCATATTTAATAAAATTTAGCTTTATAGAAAAATAAACCTCTACATTTTTTTCCTCATTTAGGTTTAAAACTAGAAAAACTTTGTCCTTGAGCTATTTGCAGATATTTGAGGAACCACTGTGGTAGGGCCTTATTTTGATCTGTCATCAGAATTTAAAAAAGAAGCTGTACCTGAAGGATTTTTTTAAAATCTGCATTTCATAACCGTATTCATTATGTAAATAATGGGGGAATTAACTGGTGTAATGGTTCTTCGGAGAAGCACCCATTTTTGTATATGTTGCTCGATTCTTTTCCAGTGCAGAAAGGTTTTAGTTTCATTAGGGCCTATAAAACAAAATAAGATTTAAATTAACCAGCACCATGCAATGTTGTCTGGTCATAACAGAGTTGCTATTCACAGTCTGCTGAGCTCAGGTTCCATCGAGTTCAGCACATCCTATTATTTGTATGAAGATACTTCAGATCTCCCTCGTTATTTGTCTTTCCTTAAACTAATAGGAATTTTTGTCCCTCGAGACTTGATATGAAAGACATTAAAATATAGCTAGTCTGTACTCCAATTGTGAGCATAAATGGAAGTACCAAAATGAAATGGTGGTAAGTCATCAGCTATAATAATGGTTATCCATATGATTTAGCATATCCATATAAGTAATTTTAGATTGTCATTGGAACAAAAATACGATACTAGAGAATTTTGTGGACACTTGTATATGTTTTTGGACTTTCAGACTCCCAGATGGAGGAAAAATTCAGCCACCCTGGGTGGTTTTTCTAGTTCTTCCACCCTAGGTTTTAGAATTGTTTTATTTTCTTCTTAAATTCAATTCTTTATGTTGGATAAAGTTCTCTTTTTGTCACAGCTGTTGAAATTTTTTTCTTCACACCTGTCTTTTAGCCTGTACTATCAGTATTTTCTTCCGTTTTCTTTGCTTATGTAGGCATAACGGCCGATAATTGAATAATCTTGCTAGTGACACATTTGGGGGCAACTCACTGGGTTGTACTGACAGAATTTGTTGGGTGACTGGTGCTTGTGGCTGTTTTTGTAAGAGCTGGATGTCAGAAAGCATCTTGATACCAAACTTTTTTCTGGGTGGGGAGGACGGTGGTTGGTGGAGCCGGAAGTGCAGAAGAGTAGAGCCCGTGAGAAGGAACTGAGATGGAAACAGTGGAAAGTGGAGGGCTTGCTCTTCCTCTTGGTTTAATTTGAGCAAATTACTTAACTTCTCTGACTTTTAGTTTCCTCACCTGCAAAATGGAATTGATAGATGCCATGTGGATGAAACCTATTTGTGGGAAATAGTAAAAATAATGCTGGTAAACAATTGTATCATGGCAACTAATACCTGATACTTAACAAAAGGTAGCTCTCTCCCTTACTCTGTATATTTTGGACGTTAGAAAGCTCATTTCCAGATCTTTTCAAGTTTTATTTATATTTTGTATTGTTAGATGTTTTCCACATGTTCTAGATTCACAACTAAGTTACAGACCTCTCATACCTTTTAGTGTACGTAATATCCTTCTGTAATGTGAAGGTTGACACATAAATTTGGTGATGGTTTCCATGGAAGTTAGTTAAGATAAGGTGGGAAGACCAGTGTCTTTAGGGTAGGGTTTGTTTTGGGGTTCATAGAAACTGCTTTGGTCAAATAATGGTGGAGAGGGGTCTTGTTGTCAGTAGAGGTACTAATCTCTTTGAGCCTCCATTTCCCATCTTTAAAACTGGGTAGTTAAAACGAGGTATTTTCAAGTTTCTTGGAGAGCTAAATTTTTATTCAGAATGGTGCTAATGCCATAGGATCCCATTTTTTCCAATTTTTCTTCATTGTTTTTGTCAGAACCTAGACATGTAATAAAATGAAAAATTGTACTTTAAATTTTTTAACAAAACAGGGAACTCTATATAGACCCACACAATAAAACAAATTTCTGATGAAATATCTTTTTTTGGTAATTTTTTTTCTTCTGAGCGACAGTTGGATCCATGGGTTAACTCAATGAGATCATACCAACAGACAGTAAACATTTGACTAGGTACTAACTGTGCTCTGGGGATAAGCTCTCCATTTTCCAACATAGTAAGTTGCATAGCTTTTTTCTTAGTAATCTGGTACTCATTTTTGAAATACCATATTCTTTCTGGAACTCTGTAAAATATTGCTCCTTTTAATGATCTTATATAAAATTGTAATTTCACTTTTAAAAACTTATCCGTGACATAAAATAACCACCATGAATATGTATTACACATATGTGTAAACTGTTGTCAACTTTTGAAAAGTACCATTTATTTAGGGCTTGCTAGCTACTTTTTCTCTGTATTTATATATATTTTTTGAAAGATTGGTGCTGCCTCGCACACAGAGTGGTAAGAACTTAGTGCTTGGAGTCAGGTAGACATGGACTTGACATCCAGCTCCATCACAAGTCCTTTGACTTTAGAGACATTGCATTATCTTTTCCTGGTTATAAAATGGGTGTTACAGAACATCTTTTTAAGAAGACTCCTATCCTTCTTCATACTGTATGTGTGTGTGGGGGGGGAGTTCATGAATATTGCTTTTATTTTGTTGAAATGATGATTAACTTAATATGGCCATATGCTTTTGAAAGGTGTGGCCTCCCTTTAGGAGGTGGGAACTGACAGTGACAGTCATTTGGGGAAAGAGGCCTGTCCTGAGAGAGAAAACAGAAACTCAGAAGGGGGGCAGAAAGTTTGTGCTGGTCCTTATGAGGCTGGTTTTTGAAATTGCTGTTAGATGCTGGGGGGTAAAGACGGTCCCTGTCCTATGTAGGCAGATTGTACAGTTTCAGTGTTGCTTTTGGTCCAGTTACTTACCTCTTGTTACCCCGTGGTGCTGAGGTAAGTCTTACCCAGGCTTGTGTGCATGTTAGGGGATATTAGGGAAGAGTCATAGGCTTTTTTCGTATTGGTCAGAGTGGTCCTTGCAGCATTACTTAGGGAGGAAAACCTCAGGAGAAGGTAAGTTTCTGAGAAGAGTTCACAATCCTATTCTATTTCCTCTCCCTATGTGGATTTCTTTCCTTTACCGTTGATATTGCAGGGTATATATTTTATTAAGGAAGGTAGATATTTCCTCTCAGACTGGTTTATTGTGAAAAATAAACTGAAATATGTGGAAATCCTCTACTATTCTGGTATGCACAGTAGGCTTCAGTAACTGTTCATGTTTTAAGGAGAATGAAGGGAAACATTGCAGGCAGAGTATTGGCATTATTGGGAGAAAAACAATTAAAATTCTACTCATTGTGTGCTGGGGCCTTTTATTTTGGGAAGACCCATCGGTCGGTGTGCTGTGGTCCTGGTCGGGAGGCATCTCTGAGCCTTTTATCTTTGTTTAAGGAAGATTAATTTCTGCTCTGTAACTTATTTTTTCTGTTCTCTCCGGTAATTCCATTAAAGACTGTATTATTGTGTGAATTTTGGGGCTAAGCTCCCTAATTAAAGCCCCAGGACTTCTGTTGCTTGAAAATCACTAATCCAGCAGCAGGTTGTTTGCTTAATCAGAGGGGGAAGCAACCTTACCCTTGCCCTCAAGAAGCCCACAGTCTAGAGGGGGGAGATTAATTTTAGCATAAGGTGATAATGATAGTAATCATTTGCACATGCTGTGCCCAAATCCTTAGATCCTATTCATTTGTCAGTACTTTCAGTTTCTTCAGGCTGCTTTATGTCTTTGTCATTCCAGTGAAAGTGTTCTTAGGAAGGTCATCAGCACAGCACGTTCAGCTCGCCAAAGCAAGCAGAAACTGTAATTCTTGTAGCACTGAGAACTGTCTTCTTCGAAACTGTCTCCTCTTGGACTCTGTAGTACTTGTCTTTGCTGGGCTTCCTTCTGCCTCCATCTTCTCCTTAAGAAATTTTTATCATTTTTTTGGATTTAAATGGTATATTTAGGATAGTGATTCTGCAATTTTTTTTTTTACCCCTGTGACTCCAAATTAGTATCTTTAGTTCTCTTCCAGATGTGAGTCATGTTCATTCATCTACATGTATGAAATTAATTTTTCCTATAAGTCTGTCTCTGGGCAAGAATACTATTCTTTGAAGAGTTACTGTTTTATGGTAGTTGCTTTATTTTATTTGGCTCTGACCATTGTGAGAGACAAAAATAAAAGGAATGATCATATGAGATGTATGAATTTGATGGGTAGGTTGTTTTTCACTATATCATACAGACCAGTTATGTGTGAACCTGCCTGTAGCTTAGGAACTTTTAAACTGATGCTATATCCTTTTCTATATATCTCTTAGAACTTTGTTTTATATTTAGTGTAGAAACTTCTACACTCATTTATAAATCTAAGTCTCTACTTGTTTTAACTTGCAATTAACTCTACTCAAAGCATTTTATTAAACTGAATTAAAGTAACAAAAGAACATCCTAAGATTGTACTTCAGTAATTTTAAGCACCAGCTCTAGAAAACTGAGGATTTCTCTAAGCAAAACCTCAAGTTTAAGAACCTTAAGTTACATGTATAATAGGCAGAATGAGTAATTAGAAAGAATAATTACAAGATTAATTAATGTTTATATGAAAGTTATGAGCTAAATGTTGTTTTAAGGGAGTCTTGAAGACTTAGGAAAATGAAAATTTTTTGTTAAAGAGTTTCATTAATGAAGAGTCATTGTCAGCAGTGGAGGTAGAAACTTTTAAATGAAGAAAACGTAAACTGTCTGAAGTATATATAGAAGTTAATCAGTTAACTTAGAAATTATTCTTCAGTGGTCTAGATGTTATTTTTAGCATCATCAACTTAATTGGGAAAGAATTTCATCTTATATAGTCCACATTCTTTACACATTATTTATATTATTAAGACTTGCAGCACATCAAATTTGGGATCTTAATATTATAATATTTTATAATCTTTAATAACAAGAATATTTTATTATAATATTTAATATATTTTAAAAATATATGGAAGCTATACTTTAGGAAACTTTTTAGGATACTTTTTTATATTATATAAAATGTATGTACTATGGATAAAATAAATGCAGTGTCTTGTTCAATAATCTGAAACAGTTCTTGTAATTAAATCTTGAGAGTATGACTTCCCTCTTGATGTAATATAATTTGAAACATGCTGAGTTAAAGGTATGTTTTCTGAGGTCATTTGAGAGTTTTTGTGTTTTGAAGCCAAAAGAAAACAAATTATCGTACTATTACTGCATTAGCTCTGTGACCTTGGACAGAGTGCTTCACTTGTCAGTTACGTTTGTGTATCTGCAAAATGGAGGGGGGCGTAGCAATACCTACCTCATTGAGTTGTTAGGAAGATGAAAGTGGGTAACGTATATAAAGCTCTGTGCCAGAAGCATTTAAGAATTCAGAGCTATAGATGATGCTGATGACGGTGGTGCTGGTAAACCAAAAGAGCAAAATGTGACCCTTTTCTCATTCTGGTAGCACAAAATGCACTTTTAGCTGGTATTATGGATGTCACTCCGTTTTCTTCCTAGTTTGCTTTGTTTCCTCTGGCTCTGTTTCTAACCCTTTGTTTAGATAGATAGATAGATAGATAGATAGATAGATAGATAGATAGATAGATAGATAGCGCGAGCCTGTCTTCTCCTAACCCTCTGCTACCTTTTGAAAAAAGCTACCTATAGCTTTAATGCTGTCAGCAGTCTTTTTCTGTGTGATGTATGCTCAGTCCTATTTTTCTTGCCTCAAAGTCATGATGTGTTGTTCATGCAGCCAAGCTGATGCTCTTCTTGTTGGATGTTTACACCATTTGCTACTAGAACTGCCTTTGTCCCTTACATCCCTTTACTGACATAGTAATCATAACTATCACATAGGCAGGAAAGGCAGGTACAGAGATGTAAGTTTTAAAAATCATTTACAATTTTTTTTAGTATTGGAAAAATTGAGGTATAACTTGCATACCATGAAATGTACCCATTTTAAGTGTATTGTAGGGTGAGTTTTAGTAAATGTACACAGGTACGTGTGCTGCTTTGTGTTTCTTACACATCCTTCTTTAGCATCATCCACAATTTAGTTTTAGAACAAGTCTGTCAGCCCCAAAAGTTCTCTTGTATCCATTTGCAGGCATTCTTCGCTTCTGTTCCTGAACTCGGGACAGCACTAACCTGTTTTTTCCTCTGTAGTTTTTTACTTTTTCAAGAAATTTCAAAATAATGCAATTATATAATATGTTATCTTCGCGTCTGCCTTCTTTGATTGAGCACATGTTCTTAACCTTCATGTCGTTGCATCCCTGAATCATTCACTCCTTGTTGCTGAGTGGTATTCCACAGCATGATGTACTACATTCTACAAAACCCATTCTCCAAAGATAAACAGTTGAGTTGTTTGCACTTCTCAGCTGTTCTAAACAGAACTGCTGGGATCATCCTCGTACAACTGCTTGTACGGTGGTCATCTGTCCCCGAGAGAAGTGAAAACACACCTCGATGTGAAATCGTTGGGTTATAGGATGAGAAACTTCCAAACTGTTTCCCAAAATGGCCGTACCGTTGTGCTTTCCCACCAGCAAGGGGGTCCTGTGAGGATTCTGGTTTCTTCTTGTCCTTATCGACGTATGTTTTATTGCATGTCTAGCATATTTTGTTTTGGTTTTTAATTTATGTTTTTCTGATGACTAATGATATCTGGTACTTTTTTGTGTACTTTCCCCATTGTATATCTTCCTTTCCTTTCCTTCCCCTTCCCTTCCCCTTCCCTTCTCTTTTCCTTCTATCCTTTCCCTTTTTCTTCCTGAGGGGGATGGGGAGGGGCAGAGGGTGGGAGACCGAGAGAATCTAAGCAGGCTCCATGCTGATCTCACAACCCTGAGACCATGACCTGAGCCGAAATCAAGAGTCTGATGCTTAACTTGACCGAGACACCCAGGTACCCCCCCACATTGTATATCTTCTATAATATACACTTAAAAATCTTTAAATATTTTGCCCGTTAAAAAAAGTTGAAATACTGGTTTTATTATTGAGTTATATAAGCCCTTTATGTATTCTAGGTGGACATCCTTATTATTTAGCTCTTGTATTTTAAGTGCACATACTTTATCAGGTAATCATTTTGCCAATATTTTCTCCCCACGTGTGTTTTCATTTTTCCATTATGTCTTTTGAAGTGCAGAAGTTTTAATTTTAATGGAGTTCAGTTTATCAGGTTTCTTTCTTTTATGGTCTTCATTTTTATTTTATGCATATGGTATAATATCTAAAATTTTTTTTACTAATCTTCAATAATTCTCTCCAGGTGTCGTCTTCTACAGGTTTTGTAGTGTAGTTCTTGCTTTGGGGTCAATGTCCTAACCATTCTGAGTTCATTTTGTACGTGGTACAAGGGAAAGGTCAAGGTTCTTTTTCCCTCTCCATGTGTGTTACAGTTTTTGGCATCATTTATTGAAAAGACTGTCTCTTTTTCATTAAATTATCTTGTGACCTTTGTTGAATATGAATTGATATAAATGTGTGGGACTGTTCCTGGACTGTTTCTCTTCTGTTATTTAGCTTTATGCTAATATGGCACTGTTTTTATTGTAACTTTATAGTAATATATAGATTTGAAATTAAGTAGTTTTTTCCCCCAACTTTTGATGTAGTTTTAAGGTAGCTCTGGTTCAGAAATTTCCCAGCAGTCTCTGTGTTTATATGTCTCCGGAGGGTTATGGGCAGATTAGGCCATTAGGACATTCCAAGAAAAATTGGTTCTACTTAGGGTAGGACAGGCCTGAAACTTCTATTTTTCCATCATTTTGTTGAGTCACCCATCAGAGCTAGCAGCATTTAGCAGGATCGTACTTGGTAGGATAATTGTAATGCCTATTGTGTACCAGGTGCTTTAGGACATTATCTCATTTAATATTTCCAAGGTGCTGCAAACAGGACATTATTATCCTCATTTTATACCTGAGTCCACAATCATACCTAAGCTGCTGCTAATGATAGAAAAATATTAACAGCAGCAGTATTTATATGATAAAGCCAGGTTTTGAAGACTGGTCTGATGATGCTTAACCCTATGAGGTTCTTTACATTGTTTGGTGCTGCCTTCTTTTTCTTTCTTTTTTCTTTTCTTTTCTTTTTGGTTTTTATTTATTTACTTATTTTAGAGAGAGAGTTGGGAAGGGCGTGGAGCAGAGGGAGAGAGAGTCTCAAGCTGACTCCATGCTGAGGGTTGAGCGATCTCACCATCCTGAGATCATGACCTGAAATCGAAAACCAAGAATCAGAGGCTTAAGGGACTGAGCCACCCAGGCGCCCCTCCATGTTGCCTTCTAATAGTGACCCATTGCTTTGTGGAGAGGTGGTTTTTCTTTTTCTTTCTTTTTCTTTTTTTAAATATTTTATTTATTTATTTATTTATTCATTTATTTATTTGACACACAGAGAGAGAGAGAGAGAGAGAGAGATCACAAGTAGGCAGAGAGGTAGGCAGAGAGAGAGGAGGAAGCAGGCTCCCTGCCGAGCAGAGAGCCCGATGCAAACCTCTATCCCAGGAACCTGAGATCATGATATGCGGAAGACAGAGGCTTAACCGACTGAGCCACCCAGGCGCCCAGAGAGGTGGTTTTTCTTATCAGTTCACACCGTGGAAATAGCAGTGGTGGTAAGAAAGAAGAAGGTGACATGTATCCCTCTGCCCTTTCTTGCAAGGTTCCTGCCTACCTTGTGTCAGTCGGCCAGGACCAGGGTAGACTTCTTCCATCTCCCTTCCTTGAAATGCACTCCTGAAGGAACTCGGTGAGAATTATCAAGGGTAGAGAGATGTTGCTTTGTTGCAGAGTTGTTACTGTGCCTATTGCTGGTTTAAATGGCTGAGCTTTTCTCTTAGTAACTTCTAAGACATTTTTTAATTCTGTGTTTTTAAGTATTTTATTAATACTTCTTATTCAAAATGTTACCCTAAGATACCATTTTGTACTGTGGAAATTATCCACAACTTTAGGTCTCCTATATCTTTAAGTGTGGATGTGTCCGCACTTTGTCCTCATATCATCTTAGCACATTAGTGAATAACATAGATCAAGCAGTAATAGTTTAATATCATCACTCCTACTAATAATCACAACTTCTAGCTCTTGATTGTTGCATAGTGTGATGTCCTTGAGCGAATTAGTTGTTGGTATAGAATTATAATGGGCTTAAGTAGGCCAGTATAATGAATACATTTACCCCGGCGCCGGGAAGAATTGATGACTTCTATTACATAACAGTTTATTGCACACTGCTCACTGACTGCCACTTGAGGAGAATCCATTCGTTTTACTTGCTGTGACAACTTCTTATTTGCATACAGATTTTCTTTTGTTTTTCGTGAATCATCTCTGACGAATACCCTCGCTGCATTTCATTACATTGGATGATCTCCAGACCGATCAGGTCCTGGTAAAACTCAAAATGGAATTTTTTTCTACTTCCCTCCCCTTTAGACCTCTTTAGACTTAAGCAGTAAACATGAACACACACAAAATAGCATAAACACACACTTGCTTGTATTCCTCACTGTACATCTTGGAAACAGACTTCTTTAGGGCAGTGGAATTGATTCTTGTGTGGATCAGAAAAAAATGCTTCAGGGTCCTTTGGAGTTAAAGTCTTTGTTGTCAAAGACATACGCCCAGAAGAAATTTGGTGAGCAGCTGCCCTCGTGATCGAAATGTTCATCTCTTCCTTATCATTTGCTCTTACAAATTGTTAAGATTGTCATATATATAGAGGGAGAGAAAGAGAGAGTATGTTTATATATATGTCACATGTATTTGTATGGCATCATTTCTCCATCATTTTACTTAGGTTTTTTTTTTTTTAGATAAATTAGTCACTTTTGAACTTCTTTATACAATTATGACTTAGATTTTTATTTCAACAGTTTCAAGCCTTTTGATTCCTTACAGGTAAACTGTAAATCACAACAGATTAAGATTGCGATGTGAATTTTATTTATTTGTTTACTGCGCACACATTTACCTTGCACTGTGCGCTGGGCTGGTCCTGGGCGGGGCGGGGGGGGGGTGTGTGTCTGGACATGGGGATTTCGGGTCTCTGCTGCTTCTCAGCTTTCCGTGTTCCTGATGAGACTTAAGCAGCTACAAGGAAGTGTAGTAAGAATTACGGCCGGAAATCAAATTTTGTAGACTAGACACCTCATAATTCACAGTGAAATGTGGCCTTACATAGTTTGTTTTTTTAACCAAATAGAAGTAATGCAACAAGTCTGCTTCTTGATTTAGCATGCAATTTAATGGTGAGATGTTATTAATGAGTTACTTGTATATTGGTTATAAAAATCACATCCACTCTAATGAGTCCAAGAGGATTCTGTGTCTTTTTATTCATGTTTACTTGTTTGTTTGTATTGCAGGTTTCTCTTGGATTTGGCTACAAATTTATAGATCTTCTGCACTGTGTACAGGCACAGGTGAGTCAAAATTAAGACTTTTCTCTTGGAATATTTTGATTTTTAAGTAAACTCAGATATTTTAAAAGTATAGTTTAGCATAATAATGTGTAAACAAAGCGAATATAAATATGAAAAAATGTCAGCATTTCTGTTTTATAGAAATTCTGTGGGAATGTGTTTAGAAATGAATTTGAAGGTAAAGTGATCTTATCTGTTTATCAGTGTTTACTGTGTATATTTGGGAAGAGTTTACACATAACCATTGGATGAGGTGATTTATAATGTCACAGACTGGCAAAATGTTTACATTTCTTTTTGTATGTAAATAAAAGAATAGCTGGTATCAATTTTGGCAGCAAATAGAGGTAAGTGTTTTAAATTTAATGAGCAGGCTTTTCTTGTCCAACCAGTCTGAAGTAGCTTCTCAGTCACTTCTTAACCCACAACCCTGAGAGATTTTTATCATGATATTTATTATCACCTGGTATATTCTTTTTCTCTATAGTCTTCCCTCCGAAAATAATAAGCTATGAGATTATTGACACTATTTTTGTGTGGGTAGAAAAACGGTATCCCTGACTTGTAGGATAGCATCTGGTATATGGGAAAGACTGAATAAATGTTTGCTTAAAGTAATTATTGGGTAGTAAGAATTTATTTATATTCAGAGTTATTGAACTCTGCATCTATAAATAAAAATTAAAAATAAAATAAAAACATTTCTACATATGAAATTAATTTTTATCAGGTACTTAAAGTATATGGCTCTTAAATATTCTGAGAAATTACCTGTGTTGCATATTTTATGTCCTAAAGTGTGCTTAATCAGGATAGAATTCAGAGTGTAATGCTTCCAGTTCTGTATTTTGTCACTACTCTAGAAGATTCTTATGATCATGTTACGGACAAACCTGAAGCAGGTCTGAGAGCTTCTGACCTCCTTACTGGATTATTCTACCCAATTGGATATGTTTTGTGACATCTTTGTAGAGAGTGAGAACATTGAAAACCTCTAAGAACCAAATAAGTGAAAAATTTCCCACTACCTGTCACTGGATGCAAAATGTAACTTGCTTACTTAGTTTTTCGTTTCTAGATTAGGGAGATTTTTTGGTCATTTTTCCACTGTCTATATTGATGTTTGAATTCATTGTCCTAGAGCTATCGGAGGTATGGTTGGCTGGCATGCTGCTCTTGATCTCTTGATCTTGGTCGTGAGTTCAAGCCCCACATTGGTCATTGAGCTTACTTAAAAACAAAAAATATATTAATAAAGATAGCTGTACAAACAAGCAGACCACCTATTTCCTTGTGTCCTTGGCAGTTTTCTTCAGGTATTCCAAGTTACTGGTTGCTCTTATTGGTTTCCTGATTTGTTTGTTTTGTATGTTTTGTTTTTTGATCTTTCTTCAGGTATTGGTCTCTTCTGCCACCATGATTTTCATTTATAGAAAGAATTAAGTCTGATCTTTAGTTTTTAAGTAAAATTTTATAAATTATTTCTTATTCACATTTAATTTTATAAGTGCAACTTGCAGAGATTCCCTTGATAATACTAATAACAGCAGCTATTACTTATTGCTCTCTTCCTGTGTGCCAGGCATTATGTAAGTGCTTTTGAGTTATCTTTAGAATAACAGATAAGGAAATTGAAGCTTAGAGAGGTTAAGTGACTTTTCCAAGGTCATATCAAGTAAGTGGCAATTTGCCACTCCAAAGACCTTGATCTTAACCACTGAGCTCTATTTTATGCCTAAATGGCCCTGAACACAAGCATATTTGTGGCAGTAAGTGTAATATAGGAAAACCATGTTGATATGTGAGGACTTCAAAATTAATTTAAAAGTCAAAACATTATTTTGTTCTTTGTCATTAGCAGGTCCCAACTTTTAACCTTTATTTCAAACTGTGAAACATGACAACTCATTTGAAATTTAATGACTACCCAAACAGTTCTACTAAAGTTAGAACAAAAGTTCTATTCTGGCACTTTTATTTTGGGCGCACTTTTAGGGATGGGGAAGAGGCGCATGGGGGAAGGCCATTTGGATTCATTTTTCCATTATAAATGTGGTATGCTATGAATCCTCATTCTTTATCCCTTGAAATAGTAGGCATTTTAGTTTACAGGTGGCATTTATAGCTTGGTAGATGAATCATTTTTCTTAGAACAGGTTGTATGAAATGTAGTGACTATAGAATTAGTTAGAACCCTTATCTGAAAGGTAAAATAATTTATATCTCTGACAAAGTATTTTTAATTGTTTAAGAAATGAAGTGACATGGCTTTGAGGTAGAGCAGAGTTGGTTCAAATAGAGCTTCAAATAGAACTTTCTTTAGTTTATTTTCAGGGCTGAGAAGGACATATTATATGAAAATATTTTGAGTCTTACATGTATAATATTGTGGACAAAATATTCTTAAAGATACTGTTGTTGAATACATCTTTAAATTTTGATTTGAGAACCAGATTAATTATACTTCCTCACACTTTCCAAAAGGGTTGTGTGTATGAGTACAAATACAAATTTCAGATTTTAGTATATGGAAAGGGAATTCTGTAATTTGAATTAAAAAAGACAAAATTTATTTAACAGACCAAATCATGCTTTTTAATTTATAGCTACATCAACATTTCCATTCCACTCTCACATTTTAAGCATTTTGAAAGTTAGCCAGTAAAATATTCTTAGAATTGATAGTCAAAACAGGAGCAAACATTAGATAAATCTGTTTGACAATATAGCCTTGAAATGTAATTTTCCCTTCACTATGGAAAACTGAACTCAATGTGGAATCATATGTACTCCGTATGTATTTCTAAGTCTGTTTTCTATATGCCAGAAGATTTAGGGTGGCAGAACAGGGTGGGGGATGGGTGGGTGAAGAATTGTTTACACACACTAGTTAGAGCCAAACTCTACGGTGCTAATATATGGAGAGGGAAGTTGTCCAACATACAAAGTATAATACACTTCTTGTAATACTAATATACTTTGTTTTGTACTAAATACTAAAAATTTTAGTAAACATTTCAAGTCATAATAGAAATTGATGTCCATGTTGGCTATGACATGGTTGAAAGTACATTTCTTTTTTTTTTTTTTAATCTTATTTATTTATTTGACAGAGAGAGAGACCACAAATAGGCAGAGAGGCAGGCAGAGAGAGTGGAGGAAACAGGCTCCCTGCTGAGCAGAGAGCCCAATGCGGGCTCAATCCCAGGATCCTCAGATCAGGACCTGAGCCAAAGGCAGAGGCTTTAACCCACTGAGCCACCCAGGCACCCTGAAAGTGCATTTCAAGTGAATATTGGTTGGGTTTTGAATTCCCTCTTCATTCATAGATCATGAGATGAGTGATTGGCTACCTGATTGAACTAAGAGATGTGTGAAATTCCCATGGACCCAGGGTGGCTTGATTTGAGTTAGAGATCTGAGCTGCTGAAAATCAGTATTAATATAAACAAACATTGGAAACATTTAAATATATATATATATATCTTGCTTTAGGCAAAATCTGCAGACATTTAATTGTATTGCTACTTCGTGGTGTTTCCTTGAAATGTCAGCATGGTAGGCACTGTGATCTGGAAAATAAATATTTTGACAGTTGGCAAAATGCCCTCAGTCATTTAACTGTGGGAGCGGTAATCCTAACCCTAGCCTCCTTGGGTAGGCTCCTCTGCTCTTGGTGAGCAGAGCGGACTGTTGAACTCAGGCTTATCGGTAGGTCGAAATTGCCTTGCAGTGGGTGTTATTAATACAGAGCCATCAGTTGGAAACCGTGTGGATGACAGGCCAGTTTTTAAAGCATTTTTACTATTCCACTTTCCTCCTTTTTTTTAATGTACACAGTTTTAAAGAAAAAAAAAACTGAGCATTGATTTATGAATTGTGTGTCTTTTCGCACTAAAAGTCTTAATCTATCCGTGGTAATAGAGGTTATGGCACCAGCAATGACAACAAAAAGCTATCTATCATAAGTAAACGTTTTGTTTGTCTGGAGTTCACAAGGCTTTTAGAATGGGCCCTGGGGAAGGTACACACCTCCTCAGGTCGGTGTGTTGTGCTTAGTCAGATTGAGGTAATCACAGAGTCCAGGCAATCTGTTCAGAACCGTATCCTTGTTATTTCTATAGGTATAGACAAGCAGAGTATTGTGGGTTAGGTGTAGAATGTTGCTGAAAAACATAGCAGGAGTACGGGGGAACCTGATTTTTCTGGTTGCCTTAAATTTGGGGAACAGCAAAATTTAGAATTGTAGACAGCAATTTGAAAACAGATTTTTAGATAAAATTCATAAGACTGTTTCGTAGATTATAAGAAAGTTGAGTTTCAGTTTAGAGCCATTTTAGTGTGAGAATACTTTTTTTTTTAAGATTATTTATTTATTTATTTATTTATTTATTTATTTATTTATTTATTTATTTGAGAGAGAGGGTGAGTGGAGGTGTGTGGGGAGGGAGCAGGGAGCCCAAGGTGGGACTCCATACCTCCACCTGAGCCCCTGAGCTGGAGGCAGATGCACCCACACGCCCAAGAATACTTTAATTGGAAGTTCCTAAGTGTGATTTCCATTGTTGATGGAAATTATTAAAATTTAAACATTAAGGGTCTATACTTGTATAAATCTTTTGAGTTAACATGTCTTAGGGGAGGTAGCACCAGAGTAGGAATCTTCTGAGAAGGTTAGAGTGGACTCTGGTTTCTCAGCTGTGGTTTTCTGTTGTACAGTGGGTGGGTGGATGTGGAAATGGGGAGAAGTGGTTTATAGATCGTTAGTGACATGTGTTTTCCTGCTTTGTTCTTGTTGTTGTTCTCAGCCTTTAGATTTCAATTCAAACCTGGATACTCTTACTTAACTGGATAGTAGAGTTGTTAGCTTTAAGGAGAAGGTCTCCAGTAAGCAAAATTTCACATAAGTGTGACCACAGTAACTTTAGGAATACACGGCATTTGATTTTAGGATAGTAGGATTTTGAGCTAAGCCATTCAACTCTCACTTTGGAAGGAAAGTGACAGATACGTATGTTATTTTCTAGGTAGATACTGCGTTTGAGTCAGTTGACCTTGCCAGAATCTCCTTAAAGATAAAATAGCATATCAGGCTGCTTCTATTGAATACCTCATAGTTTACTTTTGAAGCTCAAATCATTTATATTATTCTCCGTTGTTTCGCGTATCTAGGTGTAAAGGATAAATTAAGCATTTATTTATGAAATTATCCATATATAAGTAGGTCTTCTTTTTCTGTGATTCTTTGTCCTTAGGATATAGATGTTTTCATTGAGATTTTTATGGCTAGCTTAAGACTCTGATAAACTGGAGGAATCCAGAGAAGTTAACAGATTTTATAAATTGTGATTTTTAACCCACTTCCCTGTATTAGGTTGTCTAAGCATTATTTGCTATCTCATAAGTTATTCACGGGTGTCTACAGTCTATGGAAATAAATTTTTTGTCCTAGTTACACCCTGCCCTCCCATCCAAAAAGAGCAAAGGGAGGATAAGATGTATTTAGCACTTAATAATGACTTAATGGGAATTTAGCCATATACTATAAATGTATGTAGTTCACTTTTGAAGGATTTCTTAAATATATGTCTGCATGCAAGGTTGATTTGTGTGGTATTCTAGCCTATAGGATTATTTGCCTTCATTGCTTTTTCCCCCCCCCTTTCTGAATCAGTATTTGAAGATACTGAATTGGTTTTGAGTTGATTAATTTGAGGACTTTCTTTAACAGTTTTGACTTTTTGGTGCTAGTTACATAAATTTTATAAGCAAAATCCTACACTTGACGTTTTGTGGCCTCCACCTAAAGGTCTGGAAGTTTGCTACCTCTCAATATCATAGAGTTGGAATACGGTTTTGTTGCACTTCCTTGAGAAGTGAAAAGGACTGAAAAGGCAGAAGTGTCATAGGCCAGAGTGAACTTCAGTGGAAAGATAAATGGGGAAGTTTAGACCTACCAGTGCCTTATATGAGTACAGAGACTTTTAAGTCTTGACTTTAAACTATAAAACAGTATTTTGAAAAGAAACAACTGTGTCATAATTATTGAATTGGTGACTTCAATTAGTATAACAAGAGTGGGGCAAAAGGGAAACAGTTGATCTCTCAATTTCTTTCAATTCTTTGTCATTCAAAGAGTGATTTGATCTAGGGGCACTTGGGTGGCTTAGTCAGTTAAGCGACTGCTCAGGTCGTGAGCCCTGGGTCCTGGGACTGAATCCCACATTGGGCTCTGTGCTCAGCGGGGAGCCTGCTTCTCCCTCTACCTGCTTCTTCCTCTTCTTGTGCTCTCTCTCTCTGGCAATTAAAAAAAAAGAAAGAAAGATAAGTGATTTGATCTAGATTTCTAATTCTTCATTTTATATGGCAGTTTTATTACAGTCCAGAAAATAAACTTTTGTTTCATAGGTTATAAGACAGAGTGTGAAAATAGAAGATAGTTTTGAAGTAGCACATTTTGAACTATATTTTGGTCATTCATGCTATTATATTTGAATAGAATAGAAATGTAGAATTCCTTTGACCTTAACATCTTTTAGACAAATTAGGCTTGTTTCATGAGCATTATTTATATACAAATAGTCTTTGTTCTATTTACCTAGTGGAATCTCGAGTTTATCTTTTCTTTGCAACTAGATGCTTTGGTACACTTAAGATTCTCTCTAACATAGATATTAGTTGTTTAATGTTGTTGCTGCTTCAAAATACACACAAATTTTCATAAAATCTTTATTGTCTTACATGTAAGTTATTACTTCTGTGAATTTGTTCCCTAATATGTCATGGTCAGGTTCAGATTTTCTCTTTAAGGCATTTTTTGAAAATAAAAAATAGCTTTTTGTAAAATACCGCTGTTACCTTTTAAATGTATTTTATTAAATGTATTTTTATTTTAGCATAGTCAAAATGCCAATGCATTATTGCATAATGTGCGCTCACCCTGTTTATCTGTTTCCCATCTTACTATTTTTTTTTCATCCTTATTTTTGAGAGGAAATAATAGAAAGAAATGAAAAGATTAAAAACCTTTTTCCTTTTGTATCCCAGTGGCTTCTGACCAAAGCTGTTCAACCTCAGAGCCACATAAAAGCTGTCCGCTGTGCCAGTCACAGTCCCCACAGACATGCTGCCGTTGGGGTTGTCCTCGAGTCCCTGAGTCCCTGTCCCGCCAGGTCTACGCCTGCCACGCCAAGAACTATACACTTACTTCTTGACCCTTTGTTATTATTTTAGGGATAGAAAATAAGAGACATTTATTTATTACTTGTTACTTCCAGTACATTTGGTATCTTTGGTTTATTGTGATACCTCTACTTCAGTGTTTCATTTAATTAAGTCATTATTTTTACTGAGGTCTCTGTTGATTAAGGGTCCTATTTCCTACTAAATTACAAGGGCTGGTTATGAAAATAATATACCTGATCACTGTTTATATAACACAGAGGTTTCATGAGGTAGTTAAAGCGTTCACAGTGATTTGAAGCAGAGGTAAATATAGGTTACCTTGAGGGAAAGAGAGAGAAAAGGGAAAACAAACATTTACTATTCCTTTTGGCAAGAGGTGGTTCTTGGCCTTTGCATGTGTTGTATCAATTTAAACTCTGGATAAATTCTTTGGGTCAGAATGTGAAGTATGTTCTGAGTGTCTCTAAATCCTCTGATTTGAAGTTGAAATGAAACCATTCTTTGTTTTCAAAGTATTCAGATTTTATTTCTTAGGCCATCATGTATATAGTGAAACAGAACATGTCTTTCCACTCACCTGCCTTAAATTGACTCTCATAACAGTTGCGGGGATGTTTTTGCACTGCCTTCTAAATGAGTTAAGTAGGCAAAGTGATTCTCATCTCAAAAATGGGAAGTTTTGATTAACTGATGCCATCACATCATGCCAAAACATGAGCTTTATCAGAAGAAAATGCTCAAAAGGTGAAAATCAAAAATGTGAAGAAAATTGAGTTAGAAGTATTCTACTTTCTTTTTTTTCATTATATAGAGCAACGTGTAAGTTGATGTTTTGTTTTTTTCATGGTGTTTATTCACAAAACATTTTTAACATTGCGCTTACCTATATGTGTACATGTAATTTCTGTGTCGGTGTTATTATATATATAAATTTGTCTTATTTAAAATAATATTAGTATAAAGGTGCATGGCTGGCTCAGTTGGTGAAGCACATGATTCTTGGTCTTGGGGCTGTAAGTTTGAGCCCCACATTGGATGTGGCTATCACTGAAAAATAAAATCTTTAAAATAAATAAATTAATTAAATAATATCATTATATTACCAAACATTAATAATCATGATGTAGCGCACCTGGGTGGCTCAGTCGGTTAAGCATCTGCCTTCAGCTCAGGTCATGATCCCAGGGTCCCGAGATGGAGCCCCGCATTGGGGGCTTCTCTGGGCATCCTTCTCTGCAGGAAGCCTGCTTCTCCCTTTTTCTCCCTCTGCTGTTCTCCCTGCTTGTGCTTGCTTTCTCTCTCTCTGTCAAATAAATGAATGAAATCTTAAAAGTAATAATAATATTAATAATAAGTATTATGATGTAACCCCAAGTAGAAACTGGGACATGAACATCAATTAAGAGGTATATGTTTACGTCATCTGTTTAATTAAGTGTAGTGTGCTTGTATTTGAGCACATTTCTTAGTTATAGAACAATCATCAGTGTGGTTTCAGTGTAGAGACATGGATCTGGAAACAAGTGTTATCAACACAGATTGTATTTCAACCATAGCATGAGTGGAGTGGAGAGTCCTTGGAACTGCAAGATCATTTATAATTGCTAGCATGCGTTTGTGCTTGTCATGTGCCAGGTAGTGTTCTGAGCTCTTCTCATAATCACATAATCCTCAAAAGAAATCTATTAAGTAGTTGCTATTACGTTATCATTTTAGGTATGGGGAAACGAAGGCACTGAGGGGTCCAATTGACTTGCCCAGTGATGCTCACCTGCTTTTATTAGCTAGTTAGAGGCAAAATTGGGATTCATACCTAAGCTGTCATTTTTTGTTGTGTGTGTGTGTGTGTGTGTGTGTGTGTGTGTGTGTTTTACTGGAAATTGAGTTTATGTGGGAATAGCAGAGAAATTGCAGTTTGGGAAACACTTGTTGTTATAAGCTACTTGTGAATCTTTTGAGGGTTTTTACGTGGGGTGTACTTATATGCAAATGGGGGAAAGTCCAGCCAGAATGCAGAGAGGGGAAAGTCCCTCTAGAGCCCAAAGCAGTAAGTTTGTTGGCTTGAAGATTGGGAGAGATTCTTGGGAGGGCACACATTGGTTAGGAGATAAGTCTCAGTCCTCTCTAAATCTGAGATTGAATGGAAATCAGTCCCTTGATTCTTAAGTTCCATTCTTCCGAGGGCGCATGCACAAGGTTTTCCATTTCGTATCCTCAGGTTCCATTTTAAAACTTTTATTTATGGGATGCCTGGACGTCTCCATCGGTTAAGCATCTGCCTTCAACTCAGGCCTCCTTGCTCAGCGGGGAGCCTGCTTCTCCCCATCCCTTCTTGTGCGTGTGCTCTCTCTCTCTCTGGTAAATAAATAAATAAATAACATAAAGGATTTTATTTATTAGAGCATGAATACAGGGGGTATGGAGGAGTGAGAATCCCAAGCAGATGCTGCTTTGAGTGCAAGGCCCAGATGTGAAGCTTGATCTCACCTCCCTGAGATCATGACCTGAGCTGAAAACAAGAGTGGGACACTTAACCAACCGAGTCACCCAGGTGCCCCTTCAAGTTCCATTTTAGATCGAAATTCTTCCACATTTTCCCCATTGATCAAGCTCTTTCACAGAAAGCATCGCTGATCAATCATGTTGTTTAGGCATTGTTTTCCTTCTCTCTTTCTCTCTCTCTCTCTCTTTGATCAAAGACATTATTAGATGGAGTACATATTCCTTGGAGCTGAGGAGGACCATCCTCAGGTGTCTTGTTCCACAGAGGAGAAAAATGGCAAGTAGATTTTACTAGACTCATTTGAACAACAAAAAGAATAAGAAAAGGAGCGTCTTAGTCATGTTCCTCTAGGATGGTTAGCTCAGTGTTCATGGTCAGTTGAGCTGTAGGATAAACATAAAATCAGTATTCTTAATACAGTGCATATTGATAGTGCTTTGCCTATGAAAGTTCTCTTAAAAAGTAAAGAACAACAACAACAAAAAATAAGGAATTTCAAAAACAAAGTTTCAAACTAAGCAAGTATGGGTAAGGGTGTGACCAAGGCTTAGCGTTGTGTTCGCTGTCCCCTCCCTCCAAGTAAGGCCCGTGGGCCCATATCATTGTGGCAACTAGTGACGCTGAATCCATAAAGTTGCTAAATTGTGTATCAGAAATTATTATTTGACATTAATTAGTAGAGGAAAATGCAGGTCCTGCGAATGATACCAAGCTGTTCCTTGGCTTCAAGTGAAGTTACACAGATAATTCATGCAGTAAGATTTGTGTTTAGACACAAATCTATTTAATATGGGTTCTTTAGTTGAAGGATGGAAAAAGGGGCCAGCTCAATTTTTTTTTTCATGTTCTTTTCTTTAAAAATAACTTTAGGACTTTTCTTCAATTAAAAAATATTAAAAGGGGGGCACCTGGGTGGCTTAGTCAGTTAAGCGGTCGTGATCTCAGCATCCTGGGATCGAGTCCCACACTGGGCTCCTTGCTCAGCAGGGAGCCTGCTTCTCCCTTTGCCTGCTGCTCCCCCTGCTTGTGCTCTCTCTCTGACAAATAAATAAATAAAATCTTTAAAATATATAATAAAAAGGAATTTCCTGGGTTCACATAATTAGCTTATTTAGGGCTGTTTCACACAAAGCGAAGAAAATTTTCAATCCAAAGCAAATTTGTATTTCTTAGAGTAACTAGAGAATTCTTTCAATTACTTTTGAAAAGCTTAATTTATATAAAAGTTCAGTTTCTATTTCATGTTGACTCTTAATTTTCAGATAATCGTGATGTAACCTGACATGGCATTTACATTTAACAAAGTATAAAAAAAATTAGGCCACCCATTTTCTCAGATTTCCTCCAGGCCTTTTTTTTTTTTTTAACATAGAAGTTATACCTGCTCTGTAGGATTAGTGTATAGTGTTTTTAGTTGCTTATGAGTTTTTGTGATATAATCATATTTGCCATGAATACAAAAAGATTTTAATTACCACCTCAAATAGACTTTATTCACAGTTGCCATTTTCCTTTTTCTCTTTTCTTTTAAAGATGTTTTTAAGCATATACATGACGAAGTTATGATTTAATAAATACTGTCAAGTATGTTTTTAATGTTTTTGATAATTCATGCTATTTCTTAAATCAGTGTTTAAATTTAGCTCTGAAAATTTTGCCTTTGAGTCTTCATACTGTAACTCATGGTTTAGTCTCTGAGTCTTTTAAAAACTTCGATATACCCTCTAATAACAGCTTGACCATGCTTTTTCAAAAAAATGTGGAAATAACATTTTTATATCAGAATATAAGCACGTTTTAAGCAAGAAGCTTTTTTTGCATACCTACATTCTGCTAGTACTTAATATATATTTTATTTCATTCTATTCTTAATATCAGCTTGGGAGAGAGAAATTATCCCCATTTTATAGATGAAAATACAGAGTTTCAGAGAGTTTAGTCAAGGTCAGATACTGAGGTGTAGGTAGCTCTAGAATTTGAACCTGCCACTATTAATTTCCCAAATCTAATCTCTCTCTAGAATAATTTAGGGCTTCCACTAGTAGTACAAATGGAACTTCATGATTAGTTGCAAGTTTTCATTCCCCAGCCAACTGACAGTGTCTTCCAATTTAGTCTATATTCATTTCTGGAACAGTTAAGCATCAGACTCTTGATTTCAGCTCAGATCATGGTCTCAGGGTTGTGAGATCAGGCTTGGAGCCTGCTTAGGATTCTCTCTCTTTCCCACCAGCTGCCCCTCCCTATCTCCCTCTCAAAAAAGAAAGAAGGAAAGGAAGGGAGGGAGAAAGATGAAAGAAAGGAAGGAACAGAGGAAGGAAGACATACAATGGGGAAGGTGCACAAAAAAGTACTAGACATCGTTAGTCATCAGAAAAACAGAAATTAAAACCAAAACAAAATATGCTAGACATGCAATAAAACATACAGTGTCGATAAGGACAAGAAGAAACTAGAATCCTCACAGAATATCCCTTGCTGGTGGGAAAGCACAACAGTATGGCCATTTTGGGAAACAGTTTGGAAGTTTCTCATCCTATAACCCAACGATTTCACATCGAGGTGTGTTTTCACTTCTCGGGGACAGATGACCACCGTGCAAGCAATTGTACGAGGATGATCCTAGCAGTTCTGTTTAGAACAGCTGAGAAGTGCAAACAGCTCAACTGTTTATCTTTGGAGAACGGGTTTTATAGAATGTAGTACATCATGCTGTGGAATACCACTCAGCAACAAGGAGTGAATGACTCAGGGATGCAACGACATGAAGGTTAAGAACATGTGCTCAAGCAAAGAAGGCAGATGCGAAGATAACATAAGATAATTGCGTTATTTTGAAATTTCTTGAAAAGTAAAACTACAGAGGAAAAAAACCAGTTAGAGCTGTCCCAAGTTCAGGAACAGAAGTGGAGAATGCCTGCAAATGGATACAAGAGAACTTTTGGGGCTGACAAACTTGTTCTAAAACTAAATTGTGGGTGATGCTAAAGAAGGATGTGTAAGAAACACAAGGCAGCACACGTACCTGTGTACATTTACTAAAAGTCACCCTACAATACACTTAAAATGGGTGCATTTCGTGGTATGCAAATTATACCTCAACTCCACAACTCCGCTATGTCATCTAGATCATCACAGCTGGAGTAGTTAGAAATAAAATGCAGAAATAAGGGTTATTTTTTGTGGATGGGTCTCCAGTGCCACAGAATGCCCATTTCTTGAACATTCTGATTAGTAGTGGTTTTATTGTATAGTGCCCCCATTTCCCAAGTAAGAAAACTTGAAATTCTAAAACTGAATGCTTTTTCCAAACTAATACTGTTGAACATTTTGAACATATTGAAAACTGCTGCCATGTTCAAACCATTTAGTTCTGGGCTTTGGCCATGTAATGCTGCATGGTGTTAACGACAAGGCACTGTGAGCAGAAGGCTACATTGCTCTTTCTCAGAGGTCTCTGATTCTGTTCAGTGTTGTTACTTTTGCTATTTCCATCCAACAAAACCCCGTGGGATGATGAGTTTTCAATAGAGGCTTTTGTGAGAATGCTCTCTGGCCACTTGCAGTTAACTTACCTCTCCCCCAATCTACTAGAGACCACAAACATGATGTCTTCTATGTTACCAGTAGCTTATGCTCCCTGAATGGAAGAGGGATTTAAGTTCCTACAGCTACAGAAATGTCTTCTATACCTGGAATTTCCAATAATCTATTCATTCCTAAATTTTAATGAGTGGGTCTTGATGCTCAGTTAGCTTTAGATGCTTCCATATCCAGGATGACTGATAGATGTGTCACTCCTCCTCTCCCCCTCCTTCCCCTTGCAGCCCTCTCTAAGTGACATGGTATTCTTTACACCCATCTGACACTGGGTTCTCCTTTTTTTTTTTTTTTAAGATTTTATTTATTTATTTGACAGAGAGAAACACAGTGAGAGAGAGAACACAAGCAGGGGGAGTGAGAGAGGGAGAAGCAGGCTTCCCGCCCAGCAGGGAGCCTGATATGGGGCTCGATCCCAGGTCTCCCGGATCATGACCTGAGCCAAAGGCAGTCACTTACCCAGCTGAGCCACTCAGGCGCCCCTGGGTTCTCCTTCTTGATGTTACATGTGGAATGGGAAGCCACCAACGGTATTACTCAAAACCATACTTCAGGAGTCTGGTAGGCTAGTGTAGATACTAGCACTCAAGCCCAATTCTGATTTTTCTTTGTCATATTGTTCTTCCTACTATATTCTACGAGTCACTGAGGACAAAAATAATGTCTTAATTTCAATACCTTACCCCTGTGTCCAAGAAAAGAAATCTAGCTTGGGTGAACACCCAATTTTGTAATATTTCATGAACACTCTATTCAGAAAAAGTGGCTTCACCCTTCTTACTTTACTCATAGTAAAGTAGTTGGTGTACTGAGTATAAAATTCAGTATTCCTATGTCTTGCATGAAATTGGGAAGAATTTTACATAACCCAACCTAATCCTTCGGTTTTACCCAATAGATTCCTTAGAAAACAGGTGAATTTTTATTTTACCCATAGTTGTATAGGTTAAAACAAAAAAAAATCTACAAATTAAAGGAAGTAACATGAATTCCCACAGAATTGTGGTCTTTTCTCAGTTGAGCTAATTCTCGTGCTGGCTTTTATCATTCTGAAAGCTTTAGATGTCCCAGGATTTTGCCCTGGCTCTGCAACCTATTTTCATTGTTTCACTCACCAAAGGAAGTAGGAGTCCAGCTACTAGAAGTCATGCTTTCCACCAAGATATCCATAAGAATAGGGCATATTCTTTGGGCTCTAAGCCATATAAATGTGTATAATGGCAGACAATGGAAAGGTAGGTACAATCTTATTTTGATGCCTACTTGTTTGATTCCTGATGTGTAGTCCTGGACTCGTGACTGCCCAAAAGAAACCCAGCTCAAACAGTATGCACAAAATTGGAATTTATTTCTTCAGATAAGTGGGAAGTCCAAGGCTACAGCTAGCTCTGTGTACATGTGGGTGGGAGGAGGTAAGTGATCTTCATCAGGACCTTTTCTCTTGCTTCTGTATGTGCTTTTTTCTGTTTCTTTTTTCAGTCAGAAATTCAGGTGATAGCAGAGAAGAGCTGCCGAACAGCTCCAGCTTACATCATTTTAACAGCCAGTATTCCCCTTTAACGAGAGCGGTTTTTTCCCTAACAACTCCAACAAAAATCACAGGAACAACTCATTGGCCCAGGTCACACTATCTGCCCATTTCAGAACCAGTCCTGACAAGGAACTAAGGAGAGAGCTAACATTTTGGTCAGTCCCTGATCACACCAAGGGGTGTGTGAAAGGGTGGATCTTGGTCCCAGCAGCAACATATGACCCGACAGTGAAGGGCTGCTTGCCTCTATTGGAGAGAGGGAGCCAAGATGAAGGTTTGTGTCTTGTGGGGTCTTTGTCTTTGGGGTTTTTTTTCCCATATTTTCTTTTCCAAGTCTGGAACTTAGAAAAGTCCTATCTACTCACAGGAACTAGGTATGCTAATAAATAGCATGTCATTCATCAAAGTCACAAATATGTGTTGAGAATCCATTCTATGCCATTCGTTGTACTAGATCCACTAGCTAAAAAAAAGAGACATTTTGCTCCCTTGAAGCTTACATATATTAGCATAGAGATGATGCCATTTATAAAGGTATAGTATAAACAGTTCTGTGGCTAAGGGAAGCTCCTACATGGGGTAGGTGGAGGCATTTCCAGGCAGAGAGGGCAACATGGGGAAAGGTCCAGTGGTGAGTCATTAGCTGAAGTAGTTCCTATTAAGATCATGATTGTAGAGGTCAGTGGCCCCAGATGATCTAAGAGTCTTTGACTTGCTGAGGCATTTTTACTTTAAATCTTGAGTGCCCTGGGGTCCACTGAAGGATTTAATGCAGGGAAGTGAAATGATGATACGTTGTATTTTAGGATGCATACCCTGTACTGGGGCGAATGAACTGGGGGAGAACAATACTGGAAGCTGAGCACTTTTAGGTTATTGAAGTAGTCCAGGTAAGGTGATGGAGATTAAGAGAGTTGAGGACTATGAGAGCAAGTTGGAAGGAAGGCAGTAATTGAATGCTCAGGGAGGGAGGAATCATTGTAGGTCTTACAAAAAACCTGGTTTTGTCTCCTTTGGATATCCTGTCTCCCTCTGGTCTTTAACGTCTTATTAGCAAAAAAATAATTAGTAGATTTTCTGTATTGACAAAAACATGAATAGGGGAATGTTCATGGCAGCATTATTTATAGTAGCCCTCAAATAATTCAGATGTCTGTTGGCTGATTAACAGATAAATAAAATGTGTGTGTGCACTACAGAACATAATTCGGCAATAAAAATAAATGAAGTAGTGATAACAGGCTACAAAATATTATGAACATGAACAAAATATTTAGTGAAAGAAGCTAGAATTAATAGAATAGACAAGTCTGTATAGATACAAAGTAGATTAGTGGTTGCCAAGGGAGACCGGGCTGGGAGTGGGGGAAAATGGGAGAGCCTGCTAATAGATATGTAGTTTCTGTTTAGAATTTGAAAATATTCTAAAATTGATGGTGGTGTTGATTGAACAACTCTGTGAAACCACTGAACTGTACATGCCAAATGGGTGAATTGTATGTTGGAAAAAAACATGAGTATGGCAGTAAAGTCACCCTTATCTAGGAATCAAAAGACCAGCTGGTAGAACCAGACACATAGAATACATCAAGAAATGACAAGGAATAGCGAAAAACTGGAAAAAACTTAAATGTCTAACGTGAGGAGAATGGGTAGGTTATGATATATGTTCATAAAAAAGGAAATAATGAAAATCTTGAAACATATCTACATTTAAAAAATAGTAACTTATAGATGTGTCTTAAAAATAGTATGTTGAGAATATTTAATTTAGGAGTAACATATCTTAACTCTAACCCTTGATACTATTAATATGTTACTAAAGAACACCATTTAAGAAGGCAAAGAATCAATGTATTTTAGAGTGATTTTATTTTAAAGTGTAGAGGTGGGGTTTTTTTGGGTGGGTCTTTTAAAAAACTTTTAGGGTCTGTTTCATTTAACTGAAAAATTTAGTGTATTACTTACCTTAAAAGGAGAACAAGTAAACAATTTCTCCCCTAACGCTGAGTTTAAGAGGAAAGAAAAGATTATTACTTGGACCAACAGAAGAGGCAGGATAACTACAACAACTTTAATAACGTAGAGCAAAAATACAGCATGATAGAAAGCATGGCATAACCATGGAAGGGAAAAAAACATCGATAAATCCACCGTGTTTCAGAAGGAAATTGGACAGTGAGCAACACCAAACCTATAGGTGATTTCTGTCATTTCTACTTTATAGCAAAAACATTTTGTAAACCATTTTGGCCCTTCTATCGCATTTCTTAAAAAGATTGAGGTAGGGTGCCTGGGTGGCTCAGTGGGTTAAAGCCTCTGCCTTCAGCTCTGGTCATGATCTCTGGGTCCTGGGATTGAGGCCGCATGGGGCTCTGTGCTCGGCAGGGAGCCTGCTTCCTCTTCTCTCTCTGCCTACTTGTGATCTCTCTCTCTGTCAAATAAATAAAATCTTTATAAAAAAAGATTGAGGTATAATGGATACATAATGTTAGTTTTGGGCATACAGCATTGTGATTCAGTATTTGCATATATTGCAAAATGATCACCACCAGAAGCCTAGATAACACCCATCACTATTCATCGTTAGAAATTTTTTTATCTTTTAGGATGATGTCTCATTTTGTTTCTGTAGGATCACTAAACCAATCAGGGATAAAGCCAAAAACAAATATTTCAGTCTTAATAAGAAAACCAAGGAAATGAGAAGTTCTAGAGAGTGCCCATGATTGGGATTGGGGAATAATGGGTAAGACAGAAACTGGAGAAACCTTCCAGTGGTCTGCCTAGAAAGAATCTTAGAAATTGTTTTTAAGAAATTTTGGCTTCAGTATATTGGTATTTTTTTTTTAAAGATTTGATTTATTTGAGATGGGGCAAGAGTGAGAGAGAGAGAGAGACAGCACAAGCAGGGGAAGCAGCAAGTAGAGGGAGAAGCAGGCTGTCCACTGGAGCAGGGAGCATGATGCGGAACTCGATCCCAGGACCCAGGGATCATGACCTGAGCTGAAGGCAGACGCTTAATGGACTGAGCCACCCAGGTGCCTGGTATATCGTTATTTTGTCATCATTTTTTGTTATTGATTCTAAAATTATTTTACTTGTAAAAGGAGATAGCAAGAATATAAAGTCAACTAGAATGTTAGTGGCTAATAAAGAATGAAAAATTATCAGAGATTTTAGAATGCCATGTATTTGTAGATGATGTCTGTATTTTAAGGGTCCATGTATCAGAGTTCCAGAGGATTGTTTTAAGACTAGTAGATGTACTTTTTTTTTTTTAAGATTTTATTTATTTATTTGACAGAGAGAGAGATCACAAGTAGGCAGAGAAGCAGGCAGAGAGAGAGGAGGAAGCAGGCTCCCCGCTGACTAGAGAGTCCGAAGCGGACCTCGATCCCAGGACCCTGAGATCATAACCTGAGCAGAAGGCAGAGGCTTTAACCCCACTGAGCCACCCAGGCTCCCAAGACTAGTAGAAGTACTTATATTTAAAATTTGGCATTCAGAAATCCTTGCTGCAGTATTTTTTTATTTGCTTTTTAAATCTCCTCAATTTGCTATTCTTGAATCTTTTCCTCCTCCTAAGAGTAAGTCCCTCATCTTAGAAGCTAGAGGATTTGTCTTTCATGAGAATTTCCTTTCCTCACTTTTTTAATTGCAGTGCTGTTATGGGTCCTGTCCCAAATTTCGTTCTTAATTTTTCTCTCTTTTCATTTAATTTAGCATATCCATTTCACATTAGGGATGTGCCTCTTTTTATCTTAAGAAGAAATTGGTATTCTCTGAGTGAACTGTAAAATTCTACTATTTAAATTAATGGCAAACATTGAAATATGTTTCTGATAATTAGAGAATCATTAATTCTAGATCTTTTCAAAAGTCTTTTCAGTCAGTATTTTACCTATATCTAAATTGACAAAAGGCTCTTTTCAAAGTTTTAGTGTGATTTTAAGAGCAGAGTGAACTTACCTTTTGGCCAAAATATTTCTGCTGTACCACCAGCAACACGGCCTTTAAAATTTTGAGAAGCGTTCTTATTTAAGCATAGGAACTAACATCTATCTGGTAACACAGTATTTTTATTTTTTTGCAGTTGTTTTCATTTGAGTATATGTAGTCCGCTGGTTGCCACATCTGTCCCATCCTAGTTCTCTGAAAGAATTGCCAGTTAGAGTCTAGTTCTTTGTGTTGATGTTCTACTTAATCAGGAAAGGAATTTGCTTTTAAGTCTATGTGAAAGTCTTTGCTAATTAGAAACATTAATTCAAAATTCCTTTCCTATTTTCTCCGCTGAACTTCATTTAGCTGGGTTTTGGGGGTTTTATTTTGAAAATTAGAGTGGTATCACATTGATTCACCTTGTTTTAACATATCAGGTTCCTCCATATAAATAGTTTAAGTAAGACTTAATCATTTGTACTGCCAGATTATCTGGTTTAAAAAAAGGATTCAGAAGTGTTCTTTTAAATATTAAATTCTCCTGTCCACTGAAAATAAATTTCAAATGTACATGACTTACATAGTGTTGTGTTTTGTTTTGTTTTGTTTTGTTTTGTTTTGTTTTAATTTGACAGAGAGAAACACAGCTAGAGAGGAAACACAAGCAGGGGGAGTGGGAGAGGGAGAAGCAGGCTTCACGCTGAGCAGGGAGCCCAATGCGGGGCTGTATCCCAGAACTCCGGGATCATGACCTGAGCTGAAGGCAGCTGCTTAACCACCAGAGGCACTCAGGCGCCCCTTACATAGTGTTTTTTAGACATACAGTTCTTTTATAAGCTAAACTGAAATGAGTAGTATTTTCTTATTTCTTTTTAAGGGCTATATTCTATCCTTAGATGCTTTCCCATTACTCCTACTGAACTTATGATGATGATTTCAACTTACTGGAAACTTTTTGTGAATCATTAAAGTTAGAGTTTGGCAAGTGAAGTTTGATAACTGTAAATGAGGTAAATAAAACTGAAAATGAGAATTTTAGAAAATGGCATTTGTGCCTTTTAAAAATTTTGGGTTAGGGCACCTGGGTGGCTCAGTAGGTTAAAGCCTCTGCCTTCAGCTCAGGTCATGATCTCAGGGTCCTGGGATTGAGGCCCTCATCGGGCTCTCTGTTCAGCTCAGGGAGCCTGCTTCCTCCTCTCTCCCTACCTGTCTCTCTGCCTACTTGGGATCTCTCTCTGTCAAATAAATAAATAAAATCTTTAAAAAAATAAATAAATAAAATAAAAAATTTGGATTGATCGCTGACTTGAAATCATTAGCACTGCAGGCCAATCTCCTGGCTAGGTGAAATATCCTTTTTAGTAGATGTGCATTGCCTTTTTATATGCAGACAGAAATTTTAATAGATTTCAGTGATTGGTCGAACTCACTGTCAGTTAGTTCGGTGCTGAATCCCGGTGATGGGAGGTGGTGCATCACCATTTCTCTTGTACATGGTGGACCTGGAATGAGTGGGGTTAGTGAGCATCCTGAAAAATAGGACAGTTCACTTAGTAGCAATGCAGCTGAAGTCCTCTGAGTATGAGGACTTTTTGGTTGATCTTCTGTATGGATTTTGGGGTCACACACTCTCAGTTTCTTAAACGAGTCTTGGAATAATTACTAGCATTCTGAAAGCAGAGCCTCTGGGAAAATTATTTTGGGGAGAATTTAGCCTTTTGACAAATGTGGAAATAAACATAATTTGTTTAATCATCAAAGACTATCTGTCATATGAATCTGAGATGGATCTGGGGATAGGGCTCCGTGTTCTACGAATTTGCGTTTGGGTGGTACCAGAATTGTTCTGAGAATTATCCAAAGATGACAGAAAGTCAAGGATTTTGTGATTGGAAATGAGTACTGTAAACTTTTGACCCTGCTTCAAAAAAAACCCCAAAACCCCAAACTAGAGTTGTGTTAAAGCACCTACAGATGGCAAGGTTTAGCCTATAGTCAACTCTTACCCTTCACAGCAATTATGATCAGGTTACACTCCAGACACTTAGGAAACTTCAGTGTTTTAATGGGGGTAAGTTGGATCTCTGAATTGCCTTTAGGGTGCTTGTGTATATTAGAGAATCATCAGGAACATTTAGCCTAAAAAATTCAGTGTTTCGCCAAGTTTTTATTGTTGCTTTCCTTTAGTGTTTCCGTGACATAGTTTTTTTGGACTGAGATTTCTGAGATCTTTGCTCACTGCCTTAGGCCACTTTTATCATTTAAAAAATTGGAGGTATATTTTCATAGCACATAAATAGGTACTGATTAACGTTTTTGTTCACTGCAGTAATCTTAGAAGATTTACAAGCAGACATTAAAAGAGGTTCACAGGTATTTTCTTAAATATAAAATATCAAAGATAAACTTATATTTCTAATAAAATGCATTAGTAGCTACATATATTGTATAGGGTGTTTGTAATTAATGCATTTAACTGATAATATTTCTGATGGATTTAAATGACTTAAAAACAGAGTGTGAAAGGATAGTTTTTTTCATTGGAAATACTTATCTGTGTTTAATATTACCAAATAAGTCTTCATAAATTGAACAATAAAAGGGTTGTTATTTTACATCTTCAAAGAGGATATCTATTCAGGAAATTTGAGATTTTTTAAACCTTAAACATTCAGTTTAATGTTATTTCTGACATGGTGTCCTTTTGTCAGATTGTGTCAAATAAAGAAACTGTCATGATTTCTGCTGATGACCTCAACCACTAACCACTAGTTTTTTCTTTTTGTGTTTCTTCTTCTCTTGTGTACCCCTTGATCGCCTCCTTTGGGTTGATTTGTAATCTGACTCTTGTGACAGATGTTAGAAGGTGGAGTAAAGAGACTCTCTGCTTTTAAACCAATCAGTTAAGAGGCTGCTGTATTAAATCTGTGGTCAGAAGAAAATTTCTTTATCCTTTTAAAATTACTGCCATCAAAGGAAAAGTACATGATAACATAAACAAAAAATGACAGAGAAAAATTAAGGGAGGAGTAGGAGAGACAAGAAGAGAAGCTAGACAGACACAACTAAGGACGTTTTGGAGGAGGGGGTAGGGTTTTCATGTTAAAACATGTGCTTTGCTTTGACTGAATCTGGCTTAATTTCTGTAAACATCCCTCCTTCTAGGATGAATCAAGGCATTTCAGCCATGTCTGTACCTGCAGCAGAATACTGACAATGAAAGTTTACAGGCAGTTTAAAGACGAGGGGAGAAAAGTGAAAAAGGCTTGAAGTTTCAGAAATCCCACAAGATTCTGCCAAGTATGAGTACATGCTGAAATACAAAAAGTTGGAATTCAGTTGACTCAAAATACATACTTATAATTATTTCTTTTGGTAATTGTACCTGTGTATAGAGTCCCTAGAGTTTTTCGATATCTTTATCCAGTTTACTTGAATCTCTATAAAATGTTTTCCTGTGGAAAGTATTTTCCATGTTGAGTGAAAGGGCTTAAACTAGGACCGCCCCTTACTGGGTAGTCAGTGGAGGAGTGAGGGAAAGAGTGGGTTGTTGATTGCACAGAGCCACGTTTGCAAGCATGTGAGTCGTCAGGGGGTGCAAGGTACCCCAGAGCAGAAGCAAGCCATCATCTGGTCGCTCTGGTTGGCTGGGACGTATATGTCCATCCCAGTGATGAAGTTGGTGGAACAGAGCTCCAATGTGATTCTGGTTTTACTTACTGATGTTGAAAGCATGAACATGTAAGCTCTGGAAAGCATTTATTCACGGTAGTTTCTACACAGTCAAGTCCAGTGAGAGCATCTTTTAGTAATTTACAACTTTGGAAATAGAGTATTTTTTCCCTTAAAAATCTTACATTATTAAAGCGTTTAATTTTTAAAAAGGGGAATAACTTCTTAGTTTTCCCATTAGAGAACACAAAAGAAAGTACATAATGACTGCTCAGTATACAATCCTCACATAAGTGGAGCAGTTTAAATTTACAACTTGGGTACCAGTTACAGGTTCATTTAGTCAGTTGAAACATGTAAAAAATTAATATTGATAAGCTCAGACTCCTTGACAGTACTCTGGTGCTTGCTTTGCTCCCATTTCTTTGAGCTGATTATTCTGTCATTTACTGTACCGCATCTTGTTTATAGTCAGGATTAGAAGTGAATGTTTAGTTGAAAGATGGCAAAGAGAGAGCTCCCTGCTTGCTTTAAGAAAATGCTTAAAAGGGACCCCTGGGTGGCTCAGTTGTTAAGCGTCTGCCTTGGGCTCAGATCCTGATCCCAGGGTCCTGGGATCAAGCCCCTCATCAGGCTCCCTGCTCAGTGGGAAGCCTTCTTCTCCCTCTCTTACCGTGCCTCTGTCAAAAAAAAAAAAAAAAAAAAAAGAAGTATATGCCTGCATTAACTTTTTTAATGGGCTATGATGTATTTATATATCTTCCCTTTTACTGCATATTACAAACAAACACAACATTAACAAGATTAGCATTCCAAAGCATATTCATAGATTTTTAGTTGCTAATTTAAACTACTTTGAGATGTCCTACAAAACAGTACTCTTAAATAAATACAGGGTAGGTAATTCATTATAGTTGTCTTTTTCTTATCTTTAAACTAATTGTTTATGTGTATGTGTTCAAAGTAAATGAATTCGAGCATGATTTTATACAGCGTTTTTTTTTTTTATTAATTATGTGAGCACATTTATTTAAACAAACAGTATTAAATGTCTGTTGACTAGGCAGATTTCAGAATAGGTTTCTTTGTGTACCAGAAAAGCAAATGCAAGTTTCTTTAATGAAAGTAACTCCAAATATCTAATTTTAATGTTGTTGTTGTTGTTGTTGTTATTAAAAGCCAGGGTGAGCCAGGAGAGCCAGGGTGCAAGAAAAACCTCAAGTGGTGGTAGGATCTGATTTCTATCAGTAAGAATCATCTGTCCTATGGTAGTAAGTGATTTGCATGTCATTTGGTGATACTGTAATCATCTTTATTTCTTAGCATTTTTATTTTAGATCTAGAAGAGGCCCTAGGAATCATGTAATTTTTTTTTTTAAATTTAGGCCTAAAGTTAATAAATGATTTTCTGGCTGTTGCATAGGCACCAGTGTGCCGTGCTGGGGCTTGAATCTGTGTTCTCAGCTTCCTACGCTCTTGTTATCAAATCATGTAGCGTCCCCTAATTGTTACTGAAAATGAAACATTTTCACTAGTTGCTGTTAGTCAATCAAAATGTAGTGTGTGTTGATTCTGGCAAAATCCGTAATTGGGATTTCAGTGAATATGTATATGTTTACTTTTAAAACCTACCTGATAAGGCATCCTTAAGGCTATTAGATTGAAAATAAAAGTTGACATAGAACCATCTATAAAATTTTTTATTGTGGATGAATCAAGATTGATTTATTTTAAATTAGAATGTAAATGTGTGTATTCTGTGTATTGAGCAGTGTTCATTGGTATCTGTGTTCCTAGTGAAAAATTAGAAATTCTCCTGTGAAAATTAGCATTTAAGTTGAAACCACAGCTTTACTGTTTTTCTCTTTTTGCATTCATTAGTTTGGTGCTGCAATTGCTGTTTTTGGCAATCCTAAACATTAGAACGATGCTGGTGTTTGTACTATAGAAAGTAATCAGGACACCCATGAATGTAGATCCTAATTACCTTCTCTTGTGGCAAGTGTGCTTATTCAGGTGAGAATCAGCGGTGTGTTTGCAGGTGTTATAAGAAAGTCCTGTCTGCTTTTGCTGTGCAATATATGAGTTCAACCTGGAATATTATGGTGCTAGTAACACCATGTTTTCAAAGCCTGAAATAATTAGGAAAATTACTTTTGTAATTGTTAGGTGGAAATGGGTAAGATTCAATTTATAAATTGATTTTTTAAAATAATGTTTTGTTCAAAAAAAATTCCTGGAAGTAAATACATTCCAGTATTGAATAGTATCTATCTTCAGACAGTGGAAATATGAGTGTTTCTCTTCTTTTTTTACTTGTTCCTATTCTCCACATCTTTTCCTATAGAACATTTTTCCTTATAAAAATTATAAACTGGGGGCGCCTGGGTGGCTCAGTTGGTTAAGTGACTACTTTCGGCTCAGGTCATGATCCTGGAGATCGAGCCCTACGTCGGGCTTCCTGCTCGGTGGGAAGCCTGCTTCTCCCTCTCTCAGTCCCTCTGCTTGTGTTCCCTCTCTAGCTGTGTTTCTGTCTGTCAAATAAATACATAAAATCTTTTTTAAAAATTACAAACTGGAATGAAGTTACAGTTATTTGTCCTTACTGATAAGCTGAGTAGATAGCTGATAATGTATTTATAGTGTTTTAAGCTTACGAGGGCCTAATTCACCCGAAAGATAACCCGTTTAAGCACAGAAGCTATACTTAACAGCTCATTCCTCCAGTAACTGGTGTTACTTTCTATTAAAAATACAGAATTTGTATCAGGTGCTGTTCTATTTTATTTGTACTAATTTAATATTGCACTTTTATGAGATTTTGTGGTGAGTGGTGGGGCTTGCTCTTTAAGAGAAGAAGGACCTGAGACGTGGGGAAGTAAAAAATTTTTCTAAAGCAATAACCAAGACAGCCAGGATTTGAAATAATCTATTGTGAGTACCAACAATTTTAAATATTATGTACTGGTTGCCTAAATTTTTGCATTGTGGCTAGAAACTATGACCTAAGAAAAAATGATACAGGGGGAAAAAAAAGTCAAACTATGTCCAACATTAGATTTTGCCTACAAACTATAGAGATTTCTGTCTATTGCCATACCATGTAAAATGGCCAGATTGAGTATCATTAAATACAGAAGGTACATTATAAGTTAGATGGTCTACTAGAAATTAGTTTTCAGGGGTGGGTCTCCACAAGCTTCCCAAGTCCCTGAAAAGGGGAGACAATGAGAGATCTGTGGCACTACTGAATGGGAGAGATGGGTCTGGTATAGTAAGACAGTGAGAACGAGTAGCAAGTAATGGTTTAATGAATGAGTTCCAGTGACAAGGGCAGATGCCAAATTGTAGAAATTGATTTCAAGAACAGCTGCTTCTCATAAGGGCAATTCTACCTAGCAGTAGGGATTTATAACAAAGGTTAATAATGCTGAAAAAACAGTCAGTCCTTAGTGAATTCCCGTGTATGCTACTTAAAATAGGAAGTCAGATATTAAAATAATTTTATGTAAAAGGAAGTAAAATTCTATTGAGATCATATTTATTCTAATGAGTAGTTTTGTAATTTCTTTATTCTCTTTCAAACACGATTTTCCTTGGTGTTTTAGCAGGGATACCTACCTACTATCTGTACTTTCTGTGATAAATAGAATGGTAAAGACCTCTTAAGTATAAAATAATCTTAGGGCCACAATAGGTTAGTATTTAATATACAGTTAAAATATTTTAATTGGCTATTTTTGTAGGTCTTCTTTTCTTTCATATATTAGTCAAAGATACTATTTTTATCACTTAGCAGAAAGAATGGATCTTCATAAGCTCTCCTTTTAGGAAGTGGGGATATTGGCATCTATTGAGAATAACCTAGTAAATATCTGTTGGTTAATGAATGAATTGAATGGTAGGTATTTTTCTAGCATAGTAATATTAGGTCTTTTCCTAGTTTACTCATTTTTTATTGTCTTCACAGAGAGGTGTGAATGTTTTCACTTTATGGAAATTAATGAGAGAGAGTTATATGACCAGAGAGTAAATAGTGGAGCCCAAGTTTGAACACAGACCTTCTGACTCCAAGTCCATTGATCTTATTGTATAGATATGTACATCACAAGAAAATGTTGTAAAAATTGAAAGCTCCAAGTATTATAAGCATTATTTTTGATTAAAAAAATCAGATAATATAGCCTTAACATTTCAAATTTTATTTAACCAGAGAATATTTATGGAACCCTTACCACTACAAAGTATTATGTTAGTTGCTCTGTGAGATAAAAAATGATCTCTTGGGTGGTTCAGTCGGTTAAGCATCTGCCTTTGGTCATGATCCTGGAGTCCTGGGATCCAACCCCACTTCTGACTCCCTGGTCAGCAGGGAGTCTCTTCTCCCTCTCCTGCTGCCTCTCCCCCACTCATGCTCACTCTCTTTTTCTTTCTGTCTCATCTCTCTCAAGAATAAATAGATAAAGCCTTTAAAAAAAAAAAAAAAAAGAACCTCGTGCCTTTAAGAAGTTTACAGGTGTGTGATGTGATGTTGACATATACATTAACAAAAAGATCCATATACATTAACAGAAAGACCAAGGCAGGGTTTTTTTGATTTGGGTTTTGGTGGTTAAAGACAATTATTTTGTATTTGTATTTTATTTTTAATTTTTTAAAATTTTATCAAGTTTTTAAATTGTAATTCCAGTAAACATACACTATTATATTAGTTTTAGGTGTACAGTATTCAGCAGTTCTGTACATTACTTGGTGCTTATCCTGATAAGTATATTCTTAATCCCCTTCATATATTTCATCCATCCCTCCACCTATCTCCCCTCTGGTAACCATCAGTTTTTTTCCACAGTTATGAGTCTTTCTGAGTTTCTTTCTCTCTCTCTTTTTAACATTGTTCATTTGGTTTTTTTTTAATTCCACATATGAGTTATATGGTGTTTGTCTTTCTTGGACTGACTTAATTTCGCTTAGCATTATACTCTCTAGCTCCATCCATGTTGTTGCAAATGTCAAGATTTCATTCTTTTTATGGTAGCTGAATAATATTCCATTGTGTATTTACACCACATCTTCTTTATCCATTCATCAGTTGGTGAACACTTGGGCTGCTTCCTTAATTTAGCTCTTGGAAATAATGCTGCAGTAAACATAGGGTTGCAGATTGACCAAGGCAGTTTTTAATTCATGTGTAGGATACATAGGTATTCTATGAGTAACCCCAGAACTATGTCTCCTGAAAGAGAAATCCAGTGTAAAAAAAGAATTACACATAGAATAATAGTTTCAAAGTGCTCTGAGAACCAAGTGTGTTCTCAGAGATTCTGTGATAGAATCTCTAGTGTGTTCTGATCAAAACTGCCAAAAAATGGCATTCTTTTTATCTGGATTTTATTTTTTTTTCCTTTTTATCTGGATTTTAAATATTTGTTCTTCTTTAGCAACTTAAAAATATACTTTTTTGACACCACCCCCATTTTTGTGGATTATTTATAGCTTCCTCTTCTTTTCTCACAGGTAACTATTATCCTGAATTTGTTGTTTGTTGTACCCATGCCTTTTATTTTTGCTTTCTTACCTTTACTCTTTGTGTATTTGTTTATAATATTTGGTATTATTTTCTGTGTTTCATTTTTTCCCCTCTTCCCCCCGCTCTTTTTGAAGATTTACCAATTTGATTTGAGAGCGAGAGTGCAAATGCTGGGGGAGGGGCAAAGGGAGAGGGAATTTCAAACACACTGCTCACTGAGCATGAGCCTGATGTGGGGCTCAGTCTCACAACCTTGAGATCATGACCTGAGCCAAAATCAAGAGTCAGATGCTTTACCGACTGAGCCACCCAGGCACCCCGTGTTTTCTGTGTTTTAAAACTTAACCAGTACTACACCGTTCGTATTGTTCTGCAGCTTGCCTTTTTCATATACCAGTATAGTTATTGTTAAGATAATAATTTGTGTATTTATAGGTCAGTCACATATACAATATTCCGTTTATTTGAGAAAGAGAGCATGAGAGGCGGAAGGTCACAGGGAGAAGCAGACTCCCCACAGAGCTGGGAGCCGGATGTGGGACTCCATCCCAGGACTCCAGGATCATGACCTGAGCTGAAGGCAGTCGCTTAACCAACTGAGCCACCTAGGTGCCCTACAATATTCCAGTATATGAACATACTGCTATTTGTTTGTTTTTCTCTTGATGAATATTTAAGTTGTTTCTAATTTTTTGCAATTACAGGCATTCCAGGAGCACATGTCACCTTATGTACGTAGGCGAGTTTGTCTGGGGTGTTACCTAGTAGAGTGATTGGTGGGTTGTAGGATATGTGATAAGACTTACTATTTGACAGTGTCAGGGGTTTGAAATGGTATTTTCAGTTTAGTTTTAAAATGCATTCTCTGATTGCCATTGAGTTTATACATTGGCCATTTGGGTTCTTTCCTCTGAATTGCCTGTTAGTGTATTTTGCCCACTTTTTACTGGGTTGTATTTTTCATACAGGTTTATAGTTACAGATATATTCCGGATACTTGAGGTTGGCATTTTTAACTTTTGGTTAACTCTGTACCTCCGTTCATTTGGTACTCTGATAAGACTATGTGTGAACTTTGATTTTGGGCAACCTTGTGATGTAAAAATGACACCTGATTGGTAAACTGCATCTTGACTAGGTTAAATGGAATATAAATACCTGATGGGGGAGCCCTTGCATTGAGCTTCCCTGGGCTCAGTGACTGTTACCAATGAGTATTTTCCTTAGGAGCACTTTGGAAGCTTTGCCTGCAAACTTGTTAAAAGAGATACTGACTTCTTTTGGGGCAGGAAACATCTTAAAGGGATACCTCCTGCGTGAGCCAGTGTGGACCTGAGCTAAGTAGATGCATTCCTCAGAAGAGTGGGCCTGATGCTTCCCTGCCAGAAAGCTGTGTCCTGCTGTATTCTCCTCAGGAGACTGGGCCAGATGTTGCTTGGGCTAATTGTGTGAGTCTGAATGCTTAGTTGAACGTTAAGAAGACCCTTTGAGAAGTGTTGCAGCTCTGTTAGCACTTAACATTATTTGAAAGAGAGTTAAAGAATTAGCTTCTTATATATTACACACCAATGAAATAGCTTTAATTTCGTCTTAATTTTCTTAGAAATCATCTTAAAATATAATCCCTGCATCTGGGTTCTGCCATCCTGAACCTAAGTAATGGACTTTGTTAAGGGAAGTGGGGAGTATCATAATTTCTGTCTGTACTGCTCTGCTGCCTGAGTTTCAGTTGTCCACAGTGGAGAGGGGTCAGCTAAGGAGACCATGCTCTGATCGTTTTTCGCTGCTTTTGCTTTTTAGAAGAGATAGACTTAAACCAGTGGATGCAACTGATGGCTTGCAGACCCCTGTTGGGATCTACACTTCTTAGGCATGTGATCAGATCTCTCCAGATTCTTAGCTCAGCCCATCAGTGTGATTTTTTCTTTTTTATGGAAGCATACTTTTCCAGTATGATGTGGTGATTTAATAGGAAAATAGTATTTGACATGTGAAAAACATTTCACATACATTTAGTAACATATTTGAGATAAGGAATGTATACCATGTCCTATTCCGTTTAAAAGTATAAAGAAATATTTTCTGGTTCAGTTGCAAGAGTTGTTAAATTTGATTTCTGTGTAGATATACTTATATTTGTATTATCTTTGAGAAATTACTTAACTAAATTTCAAACTTTCAGCTAATCCTTGGTAGACTCATGTGTAGTTGACAGCCCTAATTCAACAGTATGCATTTGACTAACCCTTGATTTTTAGAACAAAAAAAAAACTTTACCTTAAATCGTGCCATAAAAGGTAAGAGGCTTAGAGGTGCCTGGCTGGCTCTTTGGAAGAGCTTAGGACTCTTGATCTCAGGGTTGTACATTTGAGCCCCACACTGGGTATAGAGATTGCTTAAAATAAAAATACATAGATAAAGTTACGAAAAATAAGAGGCTTCAACCGAGCTTTTGATCATAACCATAGATATGAGAGTGATGACTGCTTGCTTACTACTTCATGTCCTTAAAGATAAAAAAAATACAGTCTTTTTTGGATCAAGGTTGAAATCAAGACAGGCCAGCTTCCTTCTTCCCACACTTATCACCAGCTGTCTTTTAGCCAGTCTCCCCCGGCCTCTTGTGCTACCTCCTTTCCTTCCATGCTTGTATACAGGCATACCTTGTTTTATTGTGCTTCACTTTATTGAATTTTTACAAATTGAAAGTTTGTGGCATCAAGCTCTGCATCAAGCGCATTTATCAGCTCCATTTTTCCAATGGTATTTGCATACTTTGTATTTTGGTAATTCTCACAATATTTTGAACTTTTTCATTATTATTATATTTGTTGTGGTCATCAGTGATCTTTGATAGTACTATTTTTATTTCGGGGTTGTGTGAACTGTGTCCAAAAGGGGCAAACTTTTTAAGTTTTTATTTAAATTCTAGTGAGTGAACACAGTGTAATATTAGTTTTAGGGGTACAGTACTCCCCAGTTCTGTACATCAGCTGGTGCTCAGGACAACGGGTGCACTCCTTCTGCCCATCATCTATTTTAACCTATCCCTGCGCCGACCTCCCTTCTGGTAATCATTAGTTCTCTATAGTTAAGAGTCTTTTTATTGGTTTGCCTCTCTTTCTGTCTTTTTTTCCCATTTCCTTATTTGCTTTGCTTCTTAAATTCTACATATTTTATGAGTGAAATCCTTTGGTAATTTGTCTTTCTCTGACTGACTGCTTTTTCTTAGCATTATACTCTTTAGTTCTATCCATATCATTGCAACTGGCAAGATTTCATTCTTTTTATGGCTGAGTAATATTCATATCACATCTTTTTTTTTTTTGGACAAAGTGGAGAGGGGTCAGCTAAGGAGACCATAAAGAATGTATAAACTCAATGGCAAACAGAGAGAAACACAGCCAGTGAGGGATCACAAGCAAGGGGAGTGAGAGAGGGAAAAGCAGGCTTCCCACTGAGTAGGGAGCCTGATGTGGGACTCGATCCCGGGTCTCCAGGATCGTGACCTGAGCTGAAGGCAGTCGCTTAACCAACTGAGCCACTCAGGCGCCCCCATATCACATCTTTTTTATCCGTTCATCAGTTGATGAACACTTGGGCTGCTTCCATTGTTTGGCTATTGTAGATAATGCTGTTATAAACATCGGGGTGCATGTATCCCATTGAATCAGTATTTTTGTATCTTTCACCTAGTAATGCAATTGCTGGATCAGAGTAGTTCTATTTTTAACTTTTTGAAGAACGTCCATACTGTTTTCCACCGTGGCCATACCAGTTTTCATTCCCACCAACAGGTGCAAGAGGGTTTCCCTTTCTCCATATCCTCACTAATACCTGGTGAAGAATTTCTTGTGTTGTTGATTTTAGCCATTCTGACAGCTGTGAGGAGATACCTCACTGTGGTTTTGATTTGCATTTTCCTGGTGGTGAGTGATGTTGAGCATCTTGTGTCTACTGGCCATCTGGATGTGTTTGGAGAAATGTCTGTTCATGTCTTCTGCCCATTTTTTAATTGGACTGTTCATTTGGGGGGTGTTGTGTTCTTTATATATTTTAGATGCTAGCCCTTTACTGGATATGTCATTTGCAGATATAAGATGACAAACTTAATGGATAAATGGTTGTGTGTGTTGTGACTGCTCTGCTGATCAGTTGGTCCCTTGTCTCTCTCTAGCTCTCTCCCTCTCCTCTGGCCTCCCTATTTCCCAACACACCAGTACTGAAATTAGGCCAGCTAATAAGCCCACAGTGCCTCTGATTGTTCAAGTGAAAAGAAGAGTCGCATGTCTCTCACTGTAAATCAAAAGCTAGAAGTGATGAAGGTTAGTGAGGAAAGCTGAGACAGGCTGTAAACTACATGTGCCGACACAGCATCCATTCTGCAGTGATTTTGACTTTACAGTCTTATTATGTAAGAAGTACATTTTATAATGTTTAGCTGCCATAGACAGTGAGTCCGCTGATGGATCTGGGCAAAGTAAACTGAAAATCTTCTGGAAAGGATTCACCATTCTAGATGTCATTAGGAACATGTGTGACTCTTGGGGAGAGGTCAATATAGCAACATAAACAGGAATGTGGAAAACAGTTGATTCCAGCCCTCATGGATGACTTTGAGGGGTTCAGGACTTCAGTGGAGGAACTGCAGGTGTAGTACAAACAGCAAGAACTGGAATTAGAAGTGGAGCCTGAAGATATGACTGAATTGCTACACTTTTTTAAGATTTTATTTATTTATTTGACACAGAGAGAGAGAGATCACAAGCAGGCAGAGAGGCAGGCAGAGAGAGAGGAGGAAGCAGGCTCCCTGCTGAGCAGAGAGCCCAATGTGGGCCTCCATCCCAGGACCCTGAGATCATGGCCTGAGCCAAAGGCAGAGGCTTAACCCACTGAGCCACCCAGGTGCCCCAGACTGCTACAATTTCATGATAAATCTTGAACAAATGAATTAACTTCTTACAGACGAGCAAAGAAATCTTGAGGTGGAGTCTACTCCTAGTGAAGATATGACAATTGTTGAAATGACAACAGAGGATTCAGAATATTACATAAGCCTTGTTGATAAAGCAGTGGCCAGATTTGAGAAGATTGGCCCCAATTTTGAAAGAAGTTCTATGGGTCAGATGCTATCAAATAGCATTGAATGCTAGAGAGAAATGGTTTGTGAAAGGAAGTCAATCAAGGCAGCAAACTTAATTGTCTAATTTTAAGAAATTGCCATAACCATCCAGACTTCAGCAATCACCACCCTGATCCATGAGCAGCCATCAGCATCAAGGACAGACCCTCCACCAGCAAAAAGGTTACTATTCAATGAAAACCCAACAGTTACGTGCTTTTTAGCAATAAAGTATTTTTTTTTAATTTTATTTATTTAACAGAGAGAAACACAGCTAGAGAGGAAACACAAGCAGGGGGAGTGAGAGAGGGAGAAGCAGGCTTCCTGCCGAGCAGGGAGCCCGATGTGGGGACTCCGGGATCATGACCTGAGCTGAAGGCAGATGCTTAACCAACTGAGCCACCCAGGCGCTCCAAGCATTAAAGTATTTTTAATTAGCATCTTTACATCGTTTTTTTAGACAGTGCTACTGCAAACTTAATGGATTATAGTATAGTGTAAACATAACTTTTGTATATAAGCACTAGAAAGAAGATTTCATTTGATTCACTTTATGGAGATAATGGTTTTATTGTGGTGGTCTGGAATGGAACCTGCATTATCTCTGAGATATGCCTATAAACCGATTGAAGTTGCATATGCAGCATATTGAGAGACCATGGTTTGCCTGAGTGTGGGCAGGGGTGCTCATGTATCCCTCCCACAGTGATCCCAGCCATGTCTCTATCTGGGCTGTGTTTCAAAGAAATGCAACAAGGGTAATTCTGGTTTCCTTTTTCCATGTCTGGATCCCGTTATCACCATGCCTCTCCCCGCTTCTCCATGTAAAAGTCCCTTAACATATACAGATCACATTTGAGTAATCCATCTGGTTACTCCCATATGGCAAGAGGGTTAGACATATTAATTACTGTGTGTATGTTCCTGATCATTAAATTTACATGAAAGTTAATACAGTATGTATTACTATGTGGTTGAAGAGCCGTATGTTAATATGTATATATACATGCATATATGGTAATACATTATGCACCACTGTAGTTGTTAAAGAACCAAGTCAGCCTGGGTGGCTCAGTGGGTTAAAACCTCTGCCTTCGGCTCAAGTCATGATCTCAGGGTCCCGGGATCAAGGCCTGCATCGGGCTCTCTGCTCGTCGGGGAGCCTGCTTCCTCTTCTCTCTCTCTGCCTGCCTCTCTGCCTGCTTGTTATCTCTCTCTCTGTCAGGTAAATAAATGAAATCTTTAAAAAAAAAAAAAAAGAACCAAGTCAGATTCTGGGTGTGAATCCAAACTCTGACAAATGGGGATAATATAAATATCTGCTTCATAGGGTTGTCATTAGATGAGATAATGTGTATAAAATGCTTAACACTAGGCTTAGCACTTGCTTAGCACTCAATAAATATTAACTATTCTTAAAATTGCTTTAATTTGAAGCTTTGATATTTAAAAAGGTATTAAAGTATGAGGTCCTCACTAATTTCTTTGCTACAAGTATTTTATAATGTCTGCTCTAAGTACTGAGGGTTTTTTTGATTTAGCTTTACAAGTTTTATTAAACTAAGATTCAAGTTTTACTAGTGTTTTGCCATTGTATTCACTATTTGCCGTATCCTGACCTTTTCTTTTGAACTAGAGCAGGCATACAATTTTATTATTTTTTCATCTTTTCTCTTAAAGCATATTGTCCTATCATGAAGGGATGGAGTTAGATTTGAAGATTCCCCTTTTATATGATATGCTGTTTTATCTTTATCATGACCTATCCTAGGATCCCAGATAGTGTGGCTTTTCCTAATAAAATGGTTGTTCTGTTCATTTACCAGTTCATGATTCAATAATTACAGTGATTCTTCTCTTTTTTTGGTAAGCTCTTAGTAAATATTTTTAGTTGTTAATTTTTTTTTAATCTAGGAACTTTAAAGGTCTTTTTTTTTTCTAAGATTTTATTTATTTGACAGATCACAAGTAGGCAGAGAGGCAGGCAGAGAGAGAGGAGGAAGCAGGCTCCCTGCTGAGCAGAGAGCCTGATGCTGGCCTGGATCCCAGGACCCTGAGATCATGACCTGAGCTGAAGGCAGAGGCTCAACCCACTGAGCCACTCAGGTGCCCTAAAGGTCTGTTATTTTAAGGAATAGGTTTCTTATCTAAATGAGCAATATTGGTCACACTTTTTTTTAAAAGATTTTATTTATTTATCTGACAGAGAGGGAGAGATCACAAATAGGCAGAGAGGCAGGCAGAGAGAGAGGAGGAAACAGGCTTCCTGCTGAGCAGAAAGCCTGACGTGGGCCTCAATCCCAGGACCCTGAGATCATGACCTGAGCTGAAGGCAGAGGCTTTAACCCACTGAGCCACCCAGGCACCCTGGTCACACTTTTAAGGAAAATAAATTGATAGCCTTTAGCATCTTAAAAGTGTGAGATAGATGTTAATGTACTATTCACTAATTTTTGTTTATTTTTTTATATTTTGCTTTTAAAGATTTTAAATTAAGTAATTTCTGTGCCCAGCATGGGGCTTGAACTCAACCCTGAGATCAAGAGTCACATGTCATCTGCCCCCCCCCCTCCCAGCCCACACACAAAAAAAGAGGTGAAACACCTGGGGGACTCAGTCAGTTAAGGGACAGACACTTGATTGCGGCTCAGGTCAGGATCTCATGATATCAAGCCCGGTGTCAGGCTCCATGCTGGGTATGAAGCCTACTTAAGATTCTCTCACTTTCCTTGTTCCTCTGCCCATCCCTCCACCACTCACCACCCCCT